>JBAMHV010000019.1:4068538-4083312 GCA_037177535.1 Pseudomugil gertrudae
ACTGTGGGAGGAAGCCGGAGAACCCGGAGAGAACCCACGCTAACACAGGGAGAACATGCAAACTCCACACAGAAAGGATCCCGGTTGGAGGCCCGCTCACACCAGGATTTCGAACCGGCAACCTTCTTGCTGTGAGGCCACAGTGCTAACCAGCTTCAGACAGATACATAATCTCTATTTACTGAAAAAATAATCAGACTTGTTATATTTATAATTGCACTATATATGTGTTAAATATATCTTCAGGGAATTTGTCCTCATGGATGCATTTACAGAATTGATGGATTCATTAAAAGCTTGATTGTATTGTTCCAGTCTTTCCCTCTTACTAAAGCTACATGCATCTTTGGCCCCAGCTTCCAGGAGCATCCAAATCTGTGGTACTTGCCACCTGGATCGAGGAGATATCAATGAAGAGTTTTGTTAAGCTGGAGGTGGAAAGAGGAGGAGGACATGCGTGTTTCTGAGACGAGGAAATGGATGCAGGATGAGGAATTTATTGCCTGCAGAGACTAACTTCTTCATGCAATCTTTGGATTCCAGCAGCAGGAAGAGAAGAAGAAGACAATATGGCTTCAGATCATGAAATTGGTGCAATTTGAGGGAGTGGGAAGCTCTACCAAGTGTCTATCCATCACCTGGTAATAATGTTATGTTCTTGCAGGGACTATAGTGCCTCCACTCCAAGGTTTCTGATGGATTGTTTAGTTTCTTAAATTGTTTAGATTCCCCTTGTCTCGTCCTTGGCTGAGGAAACGGGCTGTTTTGTTTCAACTATTTGAAATCGTCCTTGGCAGAAATATCAGAGTGGTGATGCAGAAGTACATGTGGAGGTTAATGGAGGTCGAGGTTCATTGTTAAAGGAGATTCTGTCTTTCTGAAAACGCCCCTGTGGTTTTAAGTATAAGATTATAATACTATAATTAACCCAAACTCAGCACAATATGGTCCACACTCACATGAAATAGCAAAGACCTCAGCATCGCTGGCAGCAGTGCTCTACTCTCCTTTTGGAATTGTATAGAAATGGCTAGGTATTCATAACAACAGCAGATTTCACACATTGATAGTATCAATAATAGTATCAGTGATGTCTTATGTTGACTCCTCTGATTACTGTTTTTCAACATTTACTCTGATGTGTACACCAAACTTTCATCCATATTTCCTGGCAGTCCATCTTTCATTAGTGACCATAATATTTGGGAAGCAGACCTCTCCAACCCCCTCTCACCATGAAGAGCAGATTTCCATACAACTGCAATACAACATAGGGTTTATGGTCTGAGCATCAACTTTCCCTGAAGTTACTTTAATGTACAGCCCTTACCCTGCTTTGTGGGGATTGGATTTGGATTCAGGGACCAGTAGTACTGTTCAGAAACTGTTCTGCAGCTTCACACTGTGTTGTTTTCCTTTTGCTACAGTCACATTGGTGGTGTTGAGACAGTTTGCCTGAACGGTAACTCCAAAGCCAGTTGCATCACAAGTCTGGAGCCTGTCTTCTGATATCAGAGTGGAGGGACTACTTTTATGCTTCGCTTGCAGGAAATTCCAGAGTGGACAGATGTGCAGTGCCATTGTCTGGCAGGTAGTCATCTCTTATACATAGTACTCACATACAATTGATATAATGTTTTATTTATATGTGCTTAAGTAATTTATCACAGTTAAAGACAGACGTAAAAAACAATAGTAACAATGGGAGTTGAATCAATGAAGGAAGGTTACCTGTAATTATAGTTTTCTGACAAAAAGTAAACTGATAAAAAGACAGAAAAGAAAAAGACATTAGACATCCATTTTCTACCGCTTTTCCCTGAACGGGGTGGCGGGGGGGAGCCAATCCCAGCTCACAATGGGCAAGAGACGAGGTACACCCTGAACAGGTCGCCAGTCCATCACAGGGCCAACACACAGACATTAGACAGTTTTCATAAAAATGTGTTGCTGTGCATGAGCTGGTATTTTAAAAGAAAGAAGAGCCTTTAAGACAAAGTTCTGGGCAAATAATACAAATCAAGGTGCTAGCTGGCTACAATGAGAATATGGTTTTAATGTACAGTACCCTTTCTGATTATGCTGAATGCTCTATACATAGAGGTATATAATTACTCTTGCAAACAATATAACTTCTATAATATTTATATTTTGTGCAATGTCCAACAACATGTTACAACAATACATTTTGGCAGAAGGAAAATGAGAACTCTGCAAAGGAAACAACAGCTTTCAGTGTTACAACTTACAACGTACAACAATGTTTGGCAAAGAGGAGACAACTCTAATGCACCAATTAGAAAAATAATTTGTAGAAGAAATTATACAGAAAAGGAAATTAAAAATAAATTATGTTCTTTGAAAAAATAAGATACAGCAAATAACATGTTTACAATTTTGTTATGAGGATGTTTCATTCACTCAGCTTGCTACTTCATGGCATGATAATTATTCTCCTTAAATGCTTCAATGTGTTGGCTATATAGTGAAATAACCTGGACATTAAATCCATATAAACACCTACATATGTATATGTTCCACTATAGGTTTGTAAGTACAAACAGACAAAAGTGCAAGAAGTTGTTAAGTCTGATTTGATATATTTTGTTTTGGTTATTAGAAGTATATTTATTTCAAAGTTGAGCTGGTTCTGATGTTGTGCTTGTTAAAACAAATAAAAAACTTGCATATAGGTCGATGAAAACGTCCAGAGTGTCAGGGTGAGAGGTTGAAGGGTGAGAAAATAAAACATTTAAGTCCACATTCCTCCATATTCTGCTTGTAAGGCAGTGACAACAGGGAACGTTTGGAGTGCACAGAGATTCGTCCAAGGCCCAAGCTAGATCAATCCTAAGGTATCTCATTTAATTCAGGGACGGAGACATATTTTAATGTGTGCTTCTGTCTCTGTTTGCCGGGATGTTGGAAAGCAGTTTTGCTGCAAAGCATTGCAGTTTATCACAAACTGGCAGGTTTATACTTGTAGCGGACGTGACATCTTCAAAGATCCCACATCGAAACGAACCATTTGCTTATGGAATTTATGACTCCAAGATAACATGGCCAAGAACAGAGGAGCCTCCACCTAAGCAAACATTTTGGAGTTTATTTTGCCAGGAGAACCTGCCATCTTATCCCAAAACTTCTCACTGTGACAACTGATGATTTGTGAATTGAACTGATAGTTTATTCCAACCAGAAAACACCCTCACAGGTCTCCATTCGTCTCAAAGAACAAAGGGACAAACCAGACCACTCGGTGGTCCAACATCTAGTCCGCCGCAGCAGGAGAACAAAGACTCCATGAGAAGATCCCACTTCTCTCTCCAATATGAGCAAATGGTTCAGGGACACAACATTTAATTCATTTAATTTTATAGTCTCACATTGGTTTTATAATTTCTAATCAACTGGCAGAATCTCTACAGTGGATGACCAAACCACACGTTAGAGTCAGTTGTTTTATTCCCGTCAAGAACGTCTCATGTTAATCTGCATTGACTCTTGCTTTATTTTGTATTGACTTAATCTTGCTTTTATTAATGTGTTTTTTTTTTTTATTTCTGGTATTTTTATTTGAATGGTTTGATGTTTAATGTTTATATGTTTTATGTTTAAGGTTTTCATACAAAACTTATATTTAAAGAGTTAAGCCTGCATCTGCATACTCTGATAAGCAAATGAGAACCTCTGATATTTTATATGAGTTTATATATTTTTCCACAACTTCAGTTTTTCTCCACATGCAAGCATCCTCTTCAAGCCCTTTTATGGACTTTGGCCTGAGTTGTTTCCTGCCTGATCACCCTGACCACACCATCGATCCAGCTGGGGGTGGAGCCTGGAGCTTGCTGACGAACCTACAGTGACGGACATTTCCATCGGACCCTTTTTGAGCGCCAGAACGGATCACCCACCATTTTGAGTGTCCACACCACGGATCCGAACCCAGTCCAGTCCACAGGTCGTAGCCTCAACAGGATCAGCAGTTCTGGAAGAACCCCTCCTGAAAAACCCAGCTTCCTCTCATGGTGATGGTTTGGCAAGTAATGTTCTTTCCTCCACAGGCCTCAGTCCTTACCTCATGATCATTTTCTGCCTGTCAGATCCAGAGATCTGATTTCCCATTCCCCTCAGACATTAATTAATAAACCTCACAGTTTATTTCATTTCTGTTTAACACGTCACACAGTGGCATTTCTTTAGGAGAGAAATCCCAGCTGATCAGCACATCATTACAGTTTTGGTTTATGTTCATTTGTCTTGTTTGTTTTATGTTTTTCTTATTCTCTTTATCTTAGTTTCCCCATTTTATTTGATGTTTATCCTTTAGATTAGAAAAAAAAATGTTCCATTTATTTACCTGGTCGTTGTCTGTGATTTCCTTTGGGTCATGATTTAGGTCAATTCAAACAGAACTCATGAAAAAGCGGCTGAGACTGATTATTTAACTGATTATATTGATCAATTAAATTGATCAATTATTTATTCAATGATTGAGTAAGTCACTCTACTAATGACATCAAAGGTTTCCTTTTAAGCCTTAGCTTAGAAGTTAAACAGTGGTATGTGTATAGTAAATATATAGTTAAATATAGTATATATATATATATATATGTGTTATTTCAATACTTGTTCTTTGTAGAACTTTAATCTTACTACTATCATGTTTCATCAGAATGTTTTTGTTAATATATAATTTTTAATATATATAATATTTAAAAATAGGTTCACCCAGGATAATAAGAAATTATACTTTTATTATATCTTTCAGTGTTTGAAAAACAGCTTACGGGCTTGGGCCAAGGCTGTATCAGCCACTAGTAGCTTTGTGTATGTACATTTTGTTTTCGGTCCTGATATAGTCCAGAGATAATCCGCCCCTGCTCTGACTCCAGCTAGAAAGAAAACTATCTGAATATGTGTTGCTAGTAGCTTTCAAATAAGTGATATTTGCACAAACCTGTGCATATATTTCAAGCACTGCTATTGTAAAAATAATTTTGCAGATATGGAAAAAAATATTAGCATTTCAGTCAAGATATCTTTAATTGTAAACAATTATTTGCATACAAATTGATACTACTCATTAAATGAGCAATGTTACTTGATTAATGTTAGTTGCAGAGGATATCTTCGTGTAAAAGGATACCAGCCTGGTTTGCACACAACTAATGAGATATTACCCACGCTGCCTCAAGGTTCGCTGTTCAATGAGACTCTCTGGGCTTCGGAGAAATATATGTATTCACACATCTCTTTCACCTCATGTGAATATGCATTCTACCAAACCCATATGTTGGTCATTATAATTAGAATTTTTAATTGGATCCTCAGTATGTTGCAGTGAGGTTTCATGAGGTTCAGGAGCAGATTCAAATTAAATCCATAAATCTTTCATTCCCTGGAAATGCATGCTGAATGCTTATTACATAGTGTGCTCATTAGACACAATGACACAGATTGGAGACGTGTGTGTGTGTGTGTGTGTGTGTGTGTGTATATATATATATATATATATATATGCAGGTGAATCCACTTGGCGGTTCAAGAGTGTCACGTGATCCGTTCGTTCCCGACCGCAAGCAGATTCACCCCGAATAAGCGTGGACAAGAGTTTTTTATTGAGCATGAATAAAAACAATCCCTGATTGGATAAAAAAACAATCGCATGAATCTCCTTTGTTTGGATAAACCAGTCTCGTGTGCCTTCCTGATTGGCCTGAAGGTCACATGAAATATACGTCACATAGATAAGGAAGTGGCAGGATTCTGGGACTTGTAAGCAGAGGGAGACATAGTCCCTGAGAGAGGAAGGAAGAAAAGGCTTTTAATGATGTAATCACTCTTACAACATATCATTAACCCATACCAGCCTGGTATGATCTTTACTTTCTCAGACTTTTTCCATCACTTTATGGTAAAAACTTTGCTCAACATTCTGTGGAAGACAATCAGATTATTATCTTCTTCCTATAAATGGACATATCACTTGATAAAGACCCCTTATTTAAAAAAAAAGGGCATTTCATGGCTTGGGTCTTCTTTGACATGAACTGATAAGCAAAGAGTTCCCCAAAGGTACAGTATGTTATTCATATGCATTGCAATAAGATTGTGTATGAACCACCACGCTTGCTGCAGGAAAATAGTGGAGAAACAAGGGTCTTCACAAGGAAAAAGTAAATAGCATTGAAAAGTGTGCAGAAATGATATGGTACTTTCATTATTTGACTGGTATAAAACTATTAGATAAGGTTATTTTTTAAATTTCTCTCTTGTCTGTGTAATATTTAGTGTCATAATTTGGATTTGGATTTATTTAGCTACTCTGTTTGTTGGACATAAAGGCATTAGGAAACTTTAATGTCACCACGCCAGCGTCCTGGTACAACAAAATAGATTCCAGTACAGCCCAATCAAAGATTACACAAATACATAACAGGACAGAATCAGAATGACTGAGCTGCAGCCATAACGGTATGCCTTTTTTATAGCAGGTGGGAAAAAAACACACACTTACGCACAGTCAGGATGGACGAGATGGGAAAAAATAGAATCTCTACTGTGCCTAATGGGTGCAGTTTAGAAATGCTGTTAAAAAAAACACCTCGGCAAACAAGCATAGAGGCCTGCACAAAGCGGGATTTACTCTTATCGGGGTAACTTTAAGGTTAACTTTTTTTGGCATACAACACTGGTTTACTTCTTACCAAGCCTTATCAAAGCAGCAACAGATGCTGAATAGCAAACCTGGTCCAGAGCAGGATAAGAGACCAAGTATAAAAGCACCACCTCCAGACCAATCAGATCTCATAAAAAAATGATCTGCGAGTGCTGCTGGGTCCACTGGGGTCTGATGCGACACCCCTCTCTACAAACATCCATCAAGGGGCAACCTCATTGTTTGACAGTGCCAACTTCTCTGCAGGAAGCCTGAGAGGGAGGACCATCCTGTCTTTGTTTGGTAGCATATTCTTTTTCCTCTATGGGCTGCAAACAGTATCAGACGAACTGTGCTCTTTTCATCCATACAACAGATACAGTAATAAAGCTTTGTCACGAACTGCTCAGAATTATGCTTTCATATTTGTTCTTGACTTGCTCCCAAGTTTATCAAGCATAACTGGGATTGCTTCTGAAATGGAGGTTAAAAATAGTGATAATTCTTTTTCACGCACAAGTACAAAACCAGAGGACCCCACAACTATCCATGGTGGAGAAATTTATATTTACATATATATATTATACATAATGCGCTCACATGGAACCAGATCCTTTAAGAACTGGGAAATATGACGTAAATAAAGCATTCCCAGAAATATTTGGGCTGTAAATACAGGCATCTGAGTGCTGTCAGTTTATATACTCCCATTAAATAATATTAGATAATCTGACATACAGTATGTCAAATCCTTCTTCCCTGGTTCCTGGTCCAGATGTCTGCCAAAGCCTTTGTCTGTAAATAAATAAATTATATATCAACATAACTATATGTAGGCTCTATGTGTATCTATATTTTTATGGGAATCTTCTCCTCTCAAAAAAACCCACAATCCCGATCTCCTAAGCCTTTTAACCTTTTAAATCATTGCGCGATCGACAAACCTTTCACCTTTGAGATTCCCGCATGCTACTCAACACGCTCTGGTAACGTAACTAGGTTTCAGTTGGTATGGTCACATGATTTTTGTCATGCTGAATAAATGTTCTGAAACAATTCTCGTGAAAGATAACATCACTATTCAATAGTAAAGGCAAATTGTCATCAGGTTTGATCTCACTTAAATTATCTGGTAACAATCTGTCAAATAATGCTACAGTATATTGGAATGGCAGCATAACACAGTAAAGGTCAGTCAGTCATTTCCTAACCCCTTTAATCCAGTTAAGGGGCGCGGGGAAGCTGGAGCCTATCCGGGTCATCATTCAGGCGAGAGGCAAGGTACACTTGGACAGGTTGTCAGTCCATCGCAGGACCAATACAGAGACAACTATTTACGCTCATAGTAAAGGTACTACTAAATGTACTTATATTAATAATACCCAAATTGCATGTAAAAGTGATTTGCCAGCTTGGATTGTTCAGCATTTTTCACAGGCTGGATGAGTTGCATCCTGGTACATGAATCCATTGATTTGTTTTTCTCAAAGGTTCTATTTATTATCTTTAACCCAAATAAAGTTTTGAAAGAAATACAGCAAAATGAGGCAATAGCAGACCTTTTGAGACATTGAGGATTAATTAATGTCAATCATATGAGTCCATATTCAAGTGGTGGTAAATTAATTCCACCCTGAATGATTTAAAAGGGGATAAAAGAGATACCAGGGCAAACATGATGAAAATTTGTTTTCTCATAGGAGACATCTGATAAGCACGAAGAATACTTGATTTGTAAATAAATAAAAAAAACAAACTACACACACTTTGCAATAAAAAGGCTAAATAAGGGCATATTTATTAATATGTCAAATTAATTATGTATACATTGAAATATTTAAGCGTCATTCATCACTTTTTTACGTTGTTTTAAATGTTATAAACAGCTCCCCTCACACTTCCTGCAAAAGCAAATGAGAGTTTTGTAGAAGGAGACCAGGATGTGACTTTAGGTCCCTTAGTTATATTTTTTTCATATCTTATTTCAAAGTGCAAACCCCCAAAGATCTTTAATAATAGAGGACATAGTATTTCACAGAAGGTTTGCACAGTTAATTTTGCGAGATATGTCCGTCAGACAGACTGCACTATGTCAAAGAGCTGCATTTTTTATGAGCTTTCATTAATTTGATTAAATATTTCAGCAGTCACTTTTATGAAAGCGACATCATTCTCATGGCTCTTGTGGGTATCACTTTTAATGCTTTGTCTAAACAAGATTACTCATGTGTATTATGTAACCCAAATGTGCTACATTTGATCTTTTTTTTATTGTGTCGTTTGTCCTATAAATTCTGTTGTTTCATAAATAAGCATGTACCTTTTTTATCCAAATATACATTTGGAATATAGTCAATTCTATCTATCAGAGTATAGATAATTAGTTAACTTAACTTGTTTAATTAGGTTTTGCTGGTAGCTCTCTTAAGAGTGCTTAGTATGACCAGAAATGAGCTCTTCTCTGTAAACAGCATAATACATATATTTTAATATTTTTCGACCTAAAGCTGATCAATATAATCTTATTGCATAGCATTCATAACTCTCATGTGTTGGTATGTAAGGCTAAATAAAATGGTGAAATAAAAAAACTGATCATTCTGATCATTATGTGCAACTGATTCATTGACTTATAACATGGACTTCTATAGGATGTTGAGCAGAGATGGAGGTGAATGGTCTAATCAGTGACATACCTATATATAAGGGCTTATATTATGCAAAATAGATTTTTTTTTAGCTTTTAACCTTCTACTAGTGTTAATTGTACCTTAAAATAAATAATCCCTGGAGTAGTTTTATTTTTCATACAGGTGTTCTGTAGCTTTATATCTTTGAAAAGAAGGGTTTGGCTTGAGCTAAGCAAATGCCTGACACCTCGTCACCACCACATTGCACAGAGGTGACTCCCCCTGTGACCTGAAATCTTTAACTTTAATGCTCACCTCCACCAGGAAGTTGCTGCTGCTGCACGCTTGTCAACAGACACGCCGACTACAGCCAGCAATGTGCAGACACGTTCCCGCTTTGTTTCGCTTTGCTGTTGAACCATTATTTTTGTTGTTGATAGCCGTATCATATATATATATATACATATATACACAAGTGAAGACAAAATTCATATTTGGAAAGTTTCCAATGGAAACCCACAACACAAAGTGTAATAAAATCTTTTTATTTGCACATTTTTTGCAATTTGAAACAGATGACTGTATTTTTGTTGTTTTCATGTATATATATATATATATATATATAGATATATATATATATATATATGCAAGTAATACTACAAATACACATCCAGACTTGCTTAATTGGTTTGAAGCTTTTATTTGAGTGAAAGGCTGTACTTTGGCATTATGAAAAACGAATAGCTGCCCTGTTCAAACACAAAAAAACAAAAACAATTGAAACCCAGTTCACCTATTTGGTGGGCTCGCTTTTGATTTTCTTTTAATCTCTTAAATGAATCTTGAATGAATTAAAGCTACATCAGTTTCCAACTGAGGTGCTGATTAAACTGATTTAAAAGTGGATTTTTGCACAAGACATGCTTGCGTTTTGACGGGGGGGGGGGGGATATTATACCTTGGGTTTTTTTTAACTAATTTGCAATTTCCAAAAGAAAAAAAAGCTATTATTTAGCACTTTGACAGAATATTAATGACTTTGTTCAGCACAAACTAACTTGTGTCCCCTAAACAACTTCAAAATCACTTTTACCTAAACTGTACAGGCAGATTAAGCATGCCTAAGTGCCTTCACTTAAAAAAGCATCATTAGGATGTAATTAAAAACTAGAATAACAATTTAGAATGCTAACAGCAAAGCGAGTATACATTTCAAAAAGCAATTTACTTTGCAGGCCTTACATTCTCAATATAAACTAACAATGTCACCAGTTTTTGCTTAAAACCCCCCTCCCCCTTTAAGTGTAGCTTAATGAAGAAAATGGTAGGCAGAGAAATCAAATGCACTTTTTAATTATTTAGCAAACTACTGGATGGAGCTTTTTCTCAACATCAAACAGTGACATGCGAACAGTGATGGCAAAGATCCTCTGCAGTCAGTCACAAAACGATGCCATCTCCGCTTCCAGTTTCCTTCTTAACAACTTGCTCGTCGGCTTCCTAAACACAGCAGGAAATTCTTCTGATTTAATAGAGACGATTAGGAAATCTTTTCCATAACTGCTCATCTGCAAACATCAAATGCTTAAACATTCATGTGTTTTTGAGCAAAGTGATTTTTTTTTTATTAAATGTTGATGAGAAACAATTATATTAACTTGTTTAATGCCAACTTCAGGTCATGGTGATAATTAGTTGTGCTGGACCAGATGATAATAGGAAATTGGGCTTTTATGGGGGATAATACTATAAACATTATGAAGTTTTATGACGTTAATGTTTTGGATATTTTTGTGATTTTTTTTTAATTCTTAATGTAACAGACAATTATATTCTTCAGAGTCAACAATTTTGTCAATATCTGTCAGAAACTAGAAATGCACTCTGAGAGCGCAGACCGCTGCCAAGCAGCACCATAATGTTACTGAAAATTTCAAAGTGATCCAGAATCCAGGATCTTTTCTGGATCTCCACCAAAAGTTAACCATTTGTTCCCAGTGACACTCCCAACATATCCTGAATTTAATCAAAATCCATTAATAACTTTTTTAAGTTGAGTTGCGAACAGAGAAACTCCGGCGAAAACATTTATATATAGGCTGCACAGCGGCGCAGTTGGTTAGCCCTGTGGCCTCACAGCAAGAAGGTTGCTGGTTCGATTCCCGGTGTTAGCGGGGCTCCAACCGGGATCCTTTCTGTGTGGAGTTTGCATGTTCTCCCCGTGTTAGCGTGGGTTCTCTCCGGGTACCTTGGCTTCCTCCCACAGTCCAAAGACATGCACGTTGGGGATAGGCTGATTGGGGACTCTAAATTGCCCATAAGAGTGAATGTGTGTGTGCATGGTTGTTTGTCTATGTGTTTTGGCCCTGGATGGACTGGCGACCTGTCCAGGGTGTACCCCGCCTCTCGCCCGTTGACAGCTGGGATCGGCTCCAGCCCCCCCGCGACCCCGCTCTGGCAACAAGCGGTAGAAAATGGATGGATGGATGCTAACAGAGAAACTCCGGCGAAAACATTTATATATAGGCTGCACGGCGGCGCAGTTGGTTAGCACTGTGGCCTCATAGCAAGAAGGTTGCTGGTTCTCTCCGTGTTAGCGTGGGTACTCTCCGTCTTAGCGCGGGTTCCCCCCGTGTTAGAGTGGGTTCTCCCCGTGTTAGCGTGGGTTTTCTCCGTGTTAGCGTGGGTTCTCTCCGTGTTAGAGTGGGTTCTCCCCGTGTTAGCGTGGGTTTTCTCTGTGTTAGCGTGGGTTCTCCCCATGTTAGCGTGGGTTCTCCCCATGTTAGCGTGGATTCTCTCCGGGTACTCCAGCTTCCTCCCACAGTCCAAAGACATGCTCCTTGGGGATAGGCTAATTGGAGACTCTAAATTGCCCATAGGAGTGAGTGTGTATGTGCATGGTTGTTTGTCTATGTGTGTTGGCTCTGTAATGTACTGGCGACCTGTTCAGAGTGTACCCCACCTCTTGACTCTCAGGGAATAAGTGGTAGATAATGGGTGAATCAATGGAATATAATGTTATTTTTATCAAAGTTTAACAAAGAGGTTGGCCTGACAAAGTAACTTGCTTTTGTGACTCGCTTTTGTTAGCTTTTTCGACATTAATAAAATATGCCACAATTGAATAGCTACTTAAAAATATTTGGCAATTGTATGATCAGATTTGCAGTAGTAGAGATCACAGTACAGAAGAGCATGCTGAGGTTTCTTTGAACAGAAAGTGTCTAAATCATAACAGGTGTTCAATTAGAAGTTGTGCATACTGAAACAGATGGGATGTAGAATTTACTACACGCTCAGTGGACAGAAAAAGGAAACACATTTATTTATTTTCTTCTTTTTTCACAGTGCAAAAACACATCTGCCCATTAATTCTAATATAACACTAATGTGTACAATGCCGTCAGGTGTTTCAGGTAAATATTGTATTACATAGACTGGTAGCTACCCATGAAAATGTTTAGTTAAGACACAGTGTTATTACATTAACATATTCTCGTGGGTCTGATTAGTCACTTGCCACAGGTTCTGGAACACTTTTAAACACACTTAAAGACCGAAAGCAATGCTTTAAGTAACATAAAAATTCTTGCCTCTCACAGGATGCTGACACACAGCTCTGCAGAGCCTGCACCCTTTTTTCTGTTCAAAACTAAAGCCAAGTGTAAGACATCACACACCAACCAAGTGGGATGCCATGTCATCATCTAACACATCATCAAATAAGTTTAGTGATCTTCGTTTGACAAGTCAGAGCAGTGCTCTAATTTACTTACAAGGATTGAGCTGCTGATTTCCCATGAGGTGGAAGCAGGCACCCAGTTGGCCCCCTTTCACATCCCTTCCAGAATCCTTTGCCAAAACCTTGGTTTTTATATAGCACCACTTCTTTTTGAGTTTTCTGTTCTCTTATCCATAGAAGCCTATTTCTTCACATTTACATCAGTCTCTTCTCTGAAGTTTGCTGCCCACTCATCTGAGATGCTAAGGCCCTGAGGGTGGGCCATTAGCACAGGACTGAGGATAAGGGACACGCTTTTCCAGCTTAAGATCCAGGACAACCTGAACAACTCAGAGCACAATCACAGCACAATTTTAAAAAAAGAAAAAGAAAAAACAACCACGCTGCCGGATTTAGACTGAGCTGAAAGTGGACATGACAAAAACACATAAGCGGATAAACAGATATGACTGATTCAGAACTGGACCCACATCCCAGTTACTCTGTCTGTTTTACAAGGGCATTGAGCAACAACGGTTTTTCTTGCAAATTATTTCCCTATTAAGAGGTGGAATTGTATCCAAAAGTTTGCATACCATTAAATCAATGTGTCTGCTCACCCTCACATAATGTGCACTGACCAGAAAATCAGACAACCATTATTAAAGCTGTCCAGTCTGTTTCTCGTTTTACAACTTTGCTTCAGACCCACCTCTACTCACTGGCTTTTGAATTCATGTAAGCTTAACCTTATTTTTTATTTAACTTAATATATTGTTATTTGTTTATTATTGTGGTTCTATGTATTTTTTATTTTACTGGTTTTACTGTAGATAAATTGGTTTTATTGCTCAGCACTTTGGAGAACTGGAACTGTAGAAAATTTTCAATACAAATAAACTTAGACTTGAAAGTCTATGCTCGTTCTATGTCATCTCCATAATCATCCAGCAGCACCCTCCAGTCTGTTCTGTCAAAACAGTCTTTGAGCTTCTCCTCTACCTCGGAAGACCACCTCCTCACAGTTTGCGTGGTTATAGGTTGCCTTTTCACAAGTGGAATATAACTGGACCATAAATGGACCAGGTTATGATCTGACTTTCCAAGAGGGGGAAGGGCTGTCGCTACATATGCATCTCTTGTGTGATCTGCTCTGTCTGTCTGCGTGCCACTTTTCTTTTAAGAGCACTCCTCTTTCTTCTCTACACAACAACATGGATCTGGTCAACTGGGGTCTAAATACTATTGATCAAGTTTATTCCACCCACAAGGTGGTGAGAGGAGAAACCGCCTGCCCGACCGAGACCTTTCCCGCAGGATACGCTGAGGACCCGTGGGCCCGCTGGCGCCCGGTGTGTCTCGGGATTTTATCGGTTGAGGAACGCAGAGGATTTGTATATTTTCGGCTTCATGATCATGGGATTTCTTATATTTGGATTAAGTGGATTTCTCGTGTGCTCCTGAAGCTGCTGCGTGGGATTGCAGCAGACGTTCAGGGCATCTCTCGCTCCCTGAAAACTCTGACTCTGGCTACCGAGGAGCAGGGAACAAAGTTAGAAGCTAACCTGGTTCAGGTTGGCAGATTGGTTGTGTTACCAGAACTCATTCGGGCTTTTTCCAACCGTTTTGAGCGAGCGATGGGACGTGAGGAATGTGAAAATTAACCATCTTATTTGGCTGTTTTTGGCTGTTTGGACTACAGGATCCCAGCTGCAGAACTGAAGGTCGCAAAACAACGACCTGAAACCCAAACATAATG
>JBAMHV010000019.1:4125779-4138495 GCA_037177535.1 Pseudomugil gertrudae
TAAATAAATATCTGTATTTTTGGAGCAGCGTGTCCTCCCCTCTTTATTTGTCACGTTTGACTGCCCGGGTCGTGACATGACTGAATTCCTAAATGCTATGTCAGATGGCAAGGTTTATTAGGTTTACACGCACTTGGAATTCCTTAAATGAGACCAAACAAAGTTTTTTTTGAGGTAGCTGGATATCAAATTTTATGCTTATAAATCATGGATCCAATCATTTGGTTGAGGTTGCAGTAACCGATCAAGTACAGTTAGCACACGTAAATATTAACAGTTTTTGCCATGTAGTGGACAAAAAATGATAATTTTGACAAAATAATAAGTGACTTACCATCACTACCAGTAAGTGCCCAACATCTAGTATTCCATTTGAGACAACAGTCAAGTTATGTACAGGACTGCTAATGAGCCATTCATTTGAATCAGGTGTCTTGGTACAGGGAAACATGGGATTCCTGCCCTCGAAGACTGGTTTTGGAGATTTCTGCCCTATTCTAAGAAAGTTTGATTAAGCAGGACCCTAAAAAGTAACCCCGAAAGCTGAGAGATGCAGCTTTAGGGTTGTTTTGTCATTTCTGATAACAATATTTTTTTCTGTGAAATAAAGGCAACTTATATTAAAACATGAACATATATCTTCAATTCAGATATTGGCATTGGTTTGTTAGTGTTTGTTCCAGATGAGGTACAGTATACCTCAACATTAAAATAGTGTCAGAAAACCTGTTAAGAAATAGTCTAGGAAATGTGAGTGGCCAAACAGGGCATCTACATTTCTTAGGTTTAACTGAACATAGATAGAGATGATGATTGTGGTTGAGGTCAATTCTGCATGTTAAATTCAAAATCCAGGCTAAACTGTATCTAAATGGCATCATAGCATGAAGGTTAGAAGAGTATAAAACAGTTTTGTCAAATAAAAAACACAGCAGCTGAATCAACATCTTCACACACTGTGATGATGCAATTATGATGACAATTAGCTGCATAGTCAAAGCATGGGAGTCACGTTTCTACAGTTACATCTGCAATACCTTTAAAGATCTTTTCTTTATAGCAATGCACAAATATAGTCCCATTGAAGGCACAGCAGATTAAGGAGAGGCCCTTGAAAATAAGTGCCTCAACACTCACTTCCACTTTCCATCAGTGGCACAAGGCTGCAGGTGCATGAGGTAACATATAAGTGCATTGCAAATGGCAGGTTCTTTTCTTTTTCTGAAGGAGAAGGAATGAGTACATTAGTGGTAAAAGTGCTCTCAAAAATGGTAGAGTAAGAGTAATTTTTTAACTCTGGGAGAGATTCTGCTGACTGCACAGATGTTGATAACTTGTTTCATCACCATGGAAGCATGCATAGTTTGTTTGAATTGAACTTGCTCCCTGGCGCGAATTACTCTCATTATTTGTACATTGTACTGGGTCAGAAGTGATGCTTTCATGAAAATATGATTGTTGGAAAAATTCATACCCTTGGTTATGTCATAATGCGGGTAATGGGATTTATTTTACTATTCTTTCTTTTCTTTTTTATTTTATTTTACAATGAAGTCTTTTATTGTGAGGCCAATTCATATTAATCCACATAGTCTGCCATCTGGTTTTGTTGTTGTGTTTCTATATTTACCCCTCTTCTCTTTTCTAATGCCCTGATGGACTTTGGCAGGACGTCGTTTTTAAAATGTTTTTCCAAAACCCACACAGCTTGCTGTCTCAAAACGGAATCCAAATATTTGTTTAGTCTGTTTGTTGGCCCTCGGGAATAAAACATCAGACACAACACAATGAAGCTATGTGTCCAATTGCAGACTTTGTGCTAAAAACGCGTGTGATGGTGAAGATTATACATAGATGATCAGAGTTAGTTTAGTAAGCTCTGAATATTTTTTGCTGTGTGCTGTGTGCATAATGAAAGCAATGCATCATTAATAAAGCATCATTATTATGATTCATTCATGCCAACTGTGTTACTGAGGAACAGCACTTCCAATTTTGATCTAGATGAACTGGAAATATGAATGCTTGTCAAATAATGCCAGAGATAAAAATTACATCAGTCATTTTATTGCCTTGAATTTGATTTCAAGTAGTTCTTTTGACCTTTAGGAGTTTCTTTCACTCTAGAACCCCCTAACCCCTGTTTCCTTACTGAGCTCTTTCTATCCAGTGATGGTCAGTCCCGTGTTGGTTCTTGTCTTATTTCTTGCTATGTCACTTTGTTCCTTATGTTTTCTCATTTTTTTTCTGATAACTTCATGTTCTTTGCTGCACAAGTGACATGGCCAGTCTGTTGCTATCCAGGTGCTTTTGTGCAATGGTGTAACTACAGCGATCAGATGGGGGAAAAAAGTCATGTCATGGGTTTTTTTTCAGTTTCAGGAAGCTGAAAAAGGGTGGCGACTTCTGGATTGTCCTGAATTTAGTATGCCATCAAAACAACTCATAAGTACTGACTTCCAATACTGGAAACATTTGCAGTGTTTGTTTGAAGTGCACTGGTCGTGGTAAAAACACAAAGAATCAGGGTTTGTTGAAAAATCTGGTAGCCAGTGGTTTAGCTTCACATTTACAGTTACCATGGTAATGTGGCATCAACATTGGACAAAGAAAAACAACATATTAGGTGGAGAAGAGAAAATCTGTCATCTTGCAGCTAATAAACACAAATTTGATTTAAAAACACTAATCCAGCTATAGGAGGAACAGATCTATGAAGAACGTCCAAACATCTCTTTCTCCAGAGAAATGCTCCAGGGCCTCCTGTAGCATTTCCCGGCCAGAAGCAGTACATGACACTCTTTAGAAGCCGTATTCGCACAGAGACGTTCTAAGAATGCAGTTCTAAGAACTGTTAACCGCTGTCCTTCCCCAAGAGAACCATTTCTCTTTGCATTGGCTCATGACTCAGGGACCTTGATAGGGACAGACGTGATGTAAACATCAGGCCTCGAAGAACTCAGAGAGATCCAGGCAGGTGGTATATCTGTTTTATGGATGAAGAAAGTAGAGTGTAGTGCTGCAGACAAAGGAGAAAACATGTAGGTTCAACTTATTAAAGATGTGCCGATTGTATCCATGTCCTATGAGTAAACATATTAGACGCTACTGCTAGATGCTGTTGAAGTGTGAAGCCACCACTTACGTCAAATGTGTTCCCATGGAACCCTGAAAAGACCCTGCTTTGGAGTAGAACTGAGGGCTGTGGTCCCCAATTCCTATTTGTCCAAATGTGCTAAAGATTAGCTCTGTTCCTGAAAAGGTGATTGGAACTTTAAAAATGTTTCTTCGGTTGGAAAGCAGGTAAAATGTATTAGGTCTGCTCAAGGGTTTCTTCACAGTTGGGTATGCACAACAAAAAGGAGGCAATTTAATCAAATGCAGAAACATTTGATGGACAGAAGTAGAAGCTCTATCGCTCATCTTACCCCCAAGGCTAAGTCTGCAGTTGAAGCTTGGAACAAAAATGGGCACCAAATAGAAAGCTGTGCTTTTTGGCTCAACTCCAAAACACTGCTGATGCAGCCTTGATCTGCAAGTCTATTGCCTGGTTTAACCTACCATCATTTATAATCAAAATCATAAGATACTTAAACTCCTCCGCTTGACCCTGAGTAAGCACAGACAGATATGGAAAGTCTGAGGTTTCTTTTTTTAAAGGGTGCCTGTAAACCACCCATCTGAACACTGCAAGTTATGGCTTGAAGAATTCAACAGAGCTTGCTAAAGGTGCAAAAATACAATCTTGAAAATCCCAAATCAGACATGAACCACTCCCCCAAAATAAGATTATATCTATGAACAGAATGAAAAAATTAAAATAATTTGTATCCTTTTGGAATAATAAAGGACAAAAACATAAATAATTTACCAGAAAGCATAGGGGTGCAGTAAAACCCATTTTCAGTATATCTTGACAAAATAATGTTTCCCACAGTCCAACAAATCAAATCTTCATTCATCATCAACCATGACTTAAACAGTGGAATCACACATTAGTCTGACATGTTGTGAGAGACATTTATTCACAATCTAAATTATCCCATGCGCCTTTATAGAAACAACAGACCTGCACGGTTGTACAACCTTGACAAAGATGTCTGTCAGAGCACTTTCTAGTGTTAATCAGTAATCTGTTTAATTTCACAGATCTGTGGACAAATCTGTTTACAAGGTGTAGGTCTTTCACATATTTACTTCATCAGTGTTGCAAATAAGAAAAGCTTCTGGCAAGGATTCTCAGCCACGTTTCAAGCTCTCACTCTAAGCTGATACCAATCCAAACTGGGTGTTATGATGAAAATGTGCATCATGGATTATTTTCACACTAACACCAGAAAAAATTATATTTAAAAGAAAACCATATATGGACTGCATTTTTGTATTCATCCTAGTTCCGTTTTGAGAATCTTTGTCCGATGATCCAACAGCTTCAGTAATGCAAATGATCAGACCTATCGCTTGAATTTTAATTTTATCAAGCAATTTCAAGGGTTCTTAAAGGGAAACCAACTATCAACTTCCTTCTTCAAACCAAACTTAAAAAAGTACAAATTTATTTTTATTTTAATGAATACAATTAAATAAACACCTGATCAGAAGTGGGGACTTAATTTCTGTCCAAAGTTCCCTTTCTCACAACCATTGCTAGTGTTGCAACTTTGAAGTACTTGGCTTGGTAATGACATGCACATTTGTATCTCTTCAGGCTGTTTAACCTGCTTTTGTATTGGCTTTAAGACTAGCAAACACAAAGTCCCTTGGGGCAGATAAATGGCCTATGTCTGTGTTTGTGAGGCACAAAAGCATTCGACTGAATGAATTAGAAGAGATGAATTCAAGTCATGAGTACTCTGCATTTTAATTTGGAGCAAAGCACAAAGCATATTGCCCTCAAATCAGTCGGTGGTGAAAAGGGAAAAAGTCTCTCTATTTAAAGAAGTGGCAGTGAGTGAAAACTATTTAGGTATCCCTGATCACAGTTATCTTTCCTGCTCCAGAATATGATATTTATAACAAGACAATATTTTTCTTACTGTTGCCATGCAAGAATGGTGATAGTAACTCTTGGTTTCTGATCAAAAAGTATTGATGTTTATCATCATTTAGAATTTTCTTTCAACTCCTTTCTTTTGAGCATCAAAGTTGATTGGTGTCCAGACACACTCATACACACATTTAATGAGACAGTGCATATAAATGAACATAGTAGTGTAAAGATGCCAGATTTAGCCAAATGGCTACTTTCCATCTGTAGTCCCCAGCAGAACAAAACACGAACACTCTTAAAGGAAAAAAATAAAAATAGTAAAAGATTGAAAAAATAAAATCCAATTAATTGGAATCCAATAAAAATATATTTTGTTAACCTTGAGAATAATACTTGATAGTTAACTATTACACACTCCTTTTAGGTCTAAGATGACAGCACCAACACCAGGTTATTATCAAAATAGAATGACTTTTTTTTCAAAAAGCACTTTCTGTAAAATAAATATTCAAACCAAACTGCATGTGAGGCAGTGACTTCATTACATCTTTTATTTCTATCTAGTGAAATTTAATGCTATTACTAAAATATCATCACATGAGATCATTTTGTTCCAATCTTCTTCCATCATGAGTTTAGCTAAACATTACATTTGACTTTTTGGTACAAAGTTATAAGAGCATGCAACCTTTTAATCAAGTTTGTCAAAAGATTTTTCTTCATGTAAATAGAACTGTGATTAGAGTGACCCATTATAAAGTTGTTTTTTAATTGATTGTTTCAGAATTTTTTGAGAATTGTGGATCTATTTTTTTTTAATTACTAGGTATTCAAAAAGATTTATCAATTAACTGAACCATACTAAAATAGGAAGTTATTTGTTAGAACTTTTTTTCTTTTTTTGTTGTCCTGGTTAATATTTAAATTGCCAAATAAAATTATTGCTTTATTGGGACAAAAATGTAATAACAATTTCAGCTAATTGAAGTACTCTATGTCAGATGATGGTTTTCAATAAATGCATATAACAATGCAAATCATCTCCTTGGGAAGTACTATATTATATATACTCCATTACATTCAATCATGATATTATCTGGCCAAACAATCTGAGCACTTAAGACTATTTCTTATCATTACCCTTTCTCCCCTATCTTGATCTCTATCCTTTCTAAATAAATATTATAAACTGGTATTTGTACAGTACCATTTGGTGAGTTCCTTGTCAACTATGTTTCTGTAAACCCTATCAAGTGAATGTTAGATTTGATTAACACATGTTCGGTTTGTTCAAACTTAAAGAGTTAGGTATCTTATATTTGAATGCCTGCTAAGCAGGTCCTAGATTTTTGCTTTGAGTCCTAAAATTCCGTTTTTTTTTAAAACAGGATTTCTCAATTTAAATCCTTTTCTTACTTTATTTTTTTAACAAGTTACATAAAGAAAAACGTTTCTGGTACAATCACCGAAACAGTCGAACTAAAGTAAACTAGATATGGATGCCTGTTTTTGAAGGAATATTTCCATTAAAGCTTGTGAGGTATTTTAAGTTGGACTGAGTCAAACACTATGTGCTGAGTCATCTTGGTATTTAATATTTAATCGACCTATTTGCACACTTACCATTTATCACCAAGAACACTAATATCTAGAACCATATGAATTATTCATTGGACAGTCACCACTAAAGCAGATTTAAACAGATATAAAGCAGACATTTAGATATTGGATGTCAATTAATAACCATATCGTCAGTTTTGTCAACCAGAGATAGGATGATCAAAATATCTGCCCCACCATCTTCAACACATAAAACATTTACTGAGCCTCTTTAAGGGATAGATGAACATGGGACTCAAGAGATAATATTGACCCATAACAAATTGGTGACAAGATGAATTATGTAACTAAAGAGGTTAAGGTTTTGAGGAAAAAACAACTAAATTGATTTTGTGTCATTATTAAATTCAACCCAACATTTGAAGGTAAAGGAAAATACTACTTATGTAAAGAAGAGGATGTGTAAGGGGCTAATATGCTAGTGTTTTGCTATTATTTGTAAACGTGAGACACAAGTTTATTACCAGTTTTTTTTTACTAGTGCTTAGTTACTAACACAGCTTTGTCTCTCTCGATAGAAGTTAAAACTGCATAAGATTAGAAAATAGCAACTGCTGGTACTGAAATAACTTGTATGATATCACCATCACTCTAATGGACTAATTTTTTTCCACAGGACTTGCTGCGGCCATTACAACCTTTAACTGCTGCATGGTTTTAACATAATTATGCATTACTGCTCGCTGCAAGAGTAAACCAATATTTTATTTAACACAGCAAATGTCTTTTTAACATAGTATTAAAGTATTTCATATTATTGTCTGTAGCTCTGACACCAACACTGACTTTTTCACTTATAACTCTATTCCTGTGCAATAAAAAACTGCATTAAAGAGAAGTAAAAGAGATTTTTCTTGACTTGTTTGTGATTCGACAGCCTCCGCAGAACGGTGACAAGAACAGAGACACTTCTTATGGAGGATAATTTTACTTCTGTCATTCATGATTTTGAAAAATGAGTTTGGATTTAAAAAGTTTTTGCAGCTTTTTGTATGTAATACCTTCAAAGAAATGATACCATGTTTTTATTTTCCAACAGACTTTTCAATACCCTCTTTTTTTAACACTGCCTGTTGTATAACACCATACATAGGCCTGTGTTTGGTAACTGAGGCTTCTTAAAGGATTTCCAAATAAATGAGTGTCACTTGTGCCTTGACTTTGCGGTGTCTTTGGTGATGCACGATTTGATACATCACTGTGAAAATAAGGGCAATTTTCAACCTCCTTGAAATAAATGGAGTTAGATACCCATATAGTACAATACAATTAGACACCTGTGTCCTCCATATCAAAGCTATCAATCTATTGTACTAACACTGTGATGGGTTCAGCTAAGGGTCAGTATTTTAAGTTTTTTTTTCTTGTGTTTTTAATTCTCTGCTAGATTTTTTTTGTTTAGTGTGTTTAGAATTGCTTAATACTTAGTACAAATGTTTGAAGAGTGCAATAATGGCTGCTGTATTTGCTAACATGCATCTATGTCAAGGTTAGTCATTGATGCAGCTTCAAGAATAAAAGGGTTAATAAGGTTTGTAGCTAAAAAGACCTGTGCCTTCACACATTAATTTCAGCACATTCTTTCAAAGACAACATGTCAGTGCAGAGAGCACTCTGCACAACCAGTGATAGCTTCATTTCCATTTGCAATACACTCTCAGAAAATGCCTTCCATGCAGAATAGCATGGAATTAATGGTGTTAATCAAAGCAATATTATAATATATCAGCTCTATAATCCCTAACCTGGAAATGCAGTGCTATTAGGGTTTTTGCATAAAGAGATGCACATAGCAAAGTATTAACAGAAAAGTCTCTGTAATGCATGCGTTGCTTTATTTTAGCATAAGTAAACTAGTCTGTGCCTTCAACAATAGAGGACTTAATTCAAAAGGCGACTTGACAACTTGTCGTTGAGTCATGACAGCTAGGCTTTGTATGACTCAGTAACCAAATGGTGTAAACACCTTGTTTCACAACCAAACAAGGCTCCCAGTGTTTTTGATTAACAGGAAATTATAATGTTTCTCTGCATTTCCAAGTAAAATTGTCATTTTGATTCAATTATTGTTAAATGGCATAAAATAGTTAGATGACTATTTTAATTTTATGGACTTGGCTTGCAGTGCATCACTGGCAGTTAACAGCACAGAGGAGAAGCTCAACAATAAGACAATGTTGCTGACAAGGGCACACAGGTTGAAGCCAATCTAACACACTGTCAATGCCATATTTATTTTTTTTTTTTTTGCTGAAGGTTTTGGTTGTCTGACTTAAGCTTTTACACACATTGTGTCAGTTCCCTCATTTTCATTCATGAGGATGGGAACTATACACTTCAATACCCTCCACAGCCCCCTCCATAATGCTAATGTCCTGGCATTGTCCATCTACACAGACTATTTCCACAACAAAAGGTAAGTCAATTGGTGGCGTGTAGCTGCCATGCAATCAGTTTCATATTGTTTTCTGGGTTTTTTGTTTGTTTGTTTTTTAAGAAAAACCACATCAATGACCGTGATTCCAAAGCATTCTTTTTCATATTTTATCTGGCAAATGATTTTGTAGAATATTTGAAAATTGAAAAACGATCATGCATTAGAAATATCTGTGTATATGTTAATGAAAATTAAATCTAGGTTCCAAACTACTCAGTAAACTTTCAAAGTATGTAATTTCAGCTGTGCGTGTAAATCATGTCCACAGGATGTTTTATGTGTTTAGTTAATGCCTCAACAGTCAGCAGGAACTAATCCAAGAGAAAGGATACATTTTTATCATATATCATTACAGGGTGTTTATTTACGTATGGCTGCAATATTTTTCAAACTTGAACAATTTTTATTTTTAATACATACCCCACCTATTTAGTTTGGAGTCAGAAAAACATGAGGGAGACTAACAAAATATGAACAAAAGTAATTCAAAGTAAAGTTAATTGAAAGCAACATCAAGAAAATACAAAACAGACCTTTCTATATGATTATATTGAAATTAAGAAATAGTCAGGATGAAGGTCAGATTATTCAGTTGTCATAATTGGCATGGACCCAGGGGACCATCCTCATAAAGGAAAAATGTCCTCTCATCAGAGGTTTCATCTGTCTATGTGCATACAGGTAAATGCTTGCTTGGTAAAAGCTACACTATACTTCAAATATTTTAGGTAGTTCCACAAGTCTTTTGTTAAGGAAAAATGATCAATTATAACCTCAACTGGATCGGAAGCATAAATCAGTAAACAGGAGACGTAACTCTTTGATCAAAGGACAGAGCGAATTCCACCCAGCCTCACCCGAGGTGCTTCGAATTCAGTCTGTGTGGAACAGCCCTTCCCGAACTTTATTATACACAACTGAAAATCAAACATACAGTCTCAGATGTGGAAAACTACACATAGTCAAAATATCTAAGGATTGTTGTATTAGTCTAAGGCTAGCAGGGAAAACATAGAATAGCAGGTGCATTTTCTAGCTAAAACAAAAAACTGATTAGCAGGCTTCTTATGGACTCCACTTCATGGGAAAAGAAATGGAGTGACCTTGGAGCTCAGCACACTAAATTCAATTCAGTTTTATTAAAGTTTAGTCACTTTTACTAGGTAATTAAGTAGAAGCATATATGTTATTCAGCAAGCATAATTATAGAGAATAATAAAAAGAGAAAATAATAAAAATTCTGCTAACATCTACTTTATGTGGTTTAAAGAAAGCTTGCATTGTAGAAATCACCACTCTTTCAGGCAATGCTGACTTCAGCCGATTCTGCATCTCTGGTTTGCTGCGTTTACGCAACAATGATGTGCTGCTCTCAAGCTGTTTGGTGTACCGGTATGTACATTTTATGATAAGGTTTGACAGATGAAGCTCACCTTTCAGCACAGTAATGACCCAAAGAAATGCTGAAATGGTTAAAGAGTAAATATCTTGGCTAAAGAACCGAATTCCCAGTCAACTGAGAATCCATTCAGCTAGGGCAACTGGAGCCATTTTGTGTTGGGAATAAGGAAAACATCCCAGCACGACAGACGGACCCCAAGAGACCTGCAGCTGTAATTTGCTCTCTGCCAAGCCATTACAGCAGCCCAGAAGGGACAAGCCCAATATCAGCTCTATGACGCGGCTTTCATATCTTTTATTACCATTTTTCACACTGGATCATAAATTTTTATGAAATAACTGGTCATTTATCTACGTACATAGTTCAATTTAGTTGAACATAGAAGTTCTTAACTTTAGATGCAATATTTCTGTTAAATCCTTTAAAATATAGCATGGGTATAGCTGTAGGTCCCTGTCCCTGGTCTTTCAAAAAAGCTGTTGATTTGAACTTTCCCCATATTGAATTTAACTGGAGATAAAGTACAACTGCTTGATGGCAGCAGCTGAAATGCAGTCTAGACTAAATAAAACCCAAGATGAGCAGCTCCATTTGCTCAGCAACTCAATCCCAATAAGCTCGCAGAGCTTGCCACATGAGCAAGAAGATCCTTTTCTGTAAAAATAAAAAGAAAGAATTATTTTTAGATGTGGACAGTTTGGCCCTTTGATCAACTTGTTGCTAACATAGTTAGGATGTGGAAAAACAGGAAATCTGATCAAAATAAATTGGCTCATGTATGTTCATTAGAGGGCTTCACGGTGGTACATGTTCTCCTTGTGTTAGCCTAGGGATAGGCTGATTGGAGACTCTAAATTGCCCATAGGAGTGTGTGTGTGTTGTTGTTTGTCTCTATGTGTTGGCCCTGTGATGGACTGGCAACCTGTTCCTGGTGTACCCCGCATCTTGCCCGTTGTGAGCTGGGATTGGCTCCAGCGACCCCGTTCAGGGAAAAGCAGTAAAACATGGATTGATGTTCATTAGACAGAAGTTTTTAACAGCATTAAAACTCAGAAGTGAAAACTTCTGAACGCAAAGCTACCACCTCAGACAGGTCTTACAGTGCTGACTGAGTAAAAAAGCTCATTTTCCAAACCATAGCTGATCAATACCTCATATGCAGTGTTGGCAGCGCCAGTTAAGATGCTTATCTGCCCGGCCGAATGGGCGCCATGTGCACCCGAACACTTTAATCAGGCTGAGTTATTGGGATCTGCAGCTTTGAGTGAACTCAGGGAATGAATGCACACTCAGATACACGAGCACACTTGACGCAGCCAATCAATCACTTCAATTGATCCGCCAACTAACAGAATAGTGGGCTCAGAAATCTCCTAGAAAAGATGCAATGAAGGATCTGTTGGTGTGAAATAATGACTGTTGAGCTGACTCGGTAGAAATCCATAATGCTGCATGTTGCTGTGACTAAGCTCTTTTAAATCTACCTGAAGTAAACAGAGCCGTTATAAGTGGATACAACCATGTTTTCCTTCTATTACCACCAGAGAGTAATTCAACAAGATAATGGTAGCTGGAGCCTCTCAAAGTTGCTAGAAAGGCTCCATTTTTAAGAAATGTTTTATTTAAACTTGTCTTTTCCAGCATTAAAGCAGGCAGAATGATAGTCTGGCTGCTGTGTTGTGCTGAGTAAATTTGCTTTGTCATAAGGAGATTCATATAAAGATGTGGAATGTGCAGGGTGAAAAGTGCTCACTTAGAAGTGACCATGCTAGAGCGACCTCCTCTACCCAAAGGTCAGGCCAGGAAAACCCCGAGTCCAGAGCAAAAGGCAGTCAGCCTCGAAACACTCCACCCCAGATCCAAGCCAGCATCCGTCCAGAAGGGGACCCTGTGTGACCCTGTCCCACTGCCACAAGGCGACCCTTCCCAGAGTCCCCGGAGACCCCCGGCCAACCCCCAGAGCAACAAGATCACAGTTCTCCACCAAGTCTAAGGCTGTATCTCAATCAGCGAACTAACACTACTTCGTGCACTATGTCAATGTAAATGCACTTAAAATAGTGCAAAAAGTAGTGTGTAGAGGCGTTTTTTCCACGACTCTACCGGCCCGTGCAGTACGATATTGTACTGGACTGCTTTTCCATTACAAGTCTCGATCCTCTAATGTGGGAGGGGTCCCCCGCACAACGTGAGTTTCTAGATGCTTTGCGCGGAGTCTGCAGAAAACCACAGAAGAAGACAAATACCATAGAAGAAGACCGACACAA
>JBAMHV010000019.1:4144139-4167815 GCA_037177535.1 Pseudomugil gertrudae
AGTTTTTTGTGAAGAATAAAATTCTTTTCATTATTTTTAACCCTGCGTCTGAGTCCAGTCCATGCTCCGGCCTGACATCTCCTGGCAGAGTAACATTTTATTGGTAGGTTTACTATAAATGTCAACGTATCAGATTCACAAGACCAGGAAGTCCACGACCTGATTTGGCAGACCCACAGCAAATATTTTGACATAATAGATATAGATAAAGAAACGTAATGGAAAACAGAGAAAATTAAACACACTGAAAAATATGTGCAGCATCAGGAGGGAATACATTTACATTCGATGCATTCCTAAACACTTAAAAGTGCACAAAAACATGTATTTAAGGGATAAAAAAAGTGGATTTTGCATGATATGTCCCCTTTAACTCACCCAAATGACCTACCATCCCAGCTCCCCTTTGCCATAGCCATAGCAATTGTGATGAATCTTCTGAATCTCATACTGTGATAACCGCTGCCATTTGCAAATGTTTACAACACTGAACTAATAGTTGTTTTGATGTCAGTGTACATTGTGGGCATCAAAGTGTTCATGTATCCTTCAACCTCTTCATGTAGCCACTAGCGTTATTAGCAGTCCAACAATGCCTTGCTTTCCTCCCTTGTCCAGTGCCATCTAGTTTATGTTTCAGTAGCCCATTTATCTTCAAAGTACCCTGGTTTCTTTACTATGTGATGCAGACCTTGTTTGACCAGGCAACATCTGAGTTTGGGTGCTTTTCTGTTCAATTTTCACATATCGTTTTGGTCAGGTAGTAGCACTACTACGAGTTGTGTGAAAGGGCCAAACTGGAAGGTGTTACATGCACCAACTGAGCTATCCAGTTGCTATATATAAAACTATATGAAAAACATCTGTCCAAGTGTGGTTTATTTAAGAAAAACAGTGCTTATTACATGACCGAACTTCAGTATTTAGCCCTAATTAATCTTTTTACAACTCTAGTACAAGTCTATTCACAGGACCCACCTAACAGAAACATACATTTTCATGTGGGCCTTTATTAATTACAAAATCATTGTGTGTTTCCAAAAATAAAAAATACAGATTGATGACTGAGATAAATAGATAAATACACAAACATCCAATCCAACCCAATCAGTCAATAAATAAATAGAACAATAAATAACATTCAAAATCTTTGGCCAAACTTGGGCCACTTCATTCTTCCCACAGAGTTGACTTAGTCTTGATGCATCAGCCAGTCGGGCCAGATACAGCAAATTGACTGTATGAGCTAAGTTTCTGGAGTTCCAAAATAAAACAACACTGTATATGTGCCGAGAAAGAGCAAGTGAAAGAACAATTATATTGAGGCACTTTAAAGGATGTTCCAGGAAATGTCAACATTTCCATACTTATTTCCCAAGAGGAAACAAATTGTAAGACAAGAAACAACATTCAATTGAAATAAAATTGAATGGCTGCTCATCTAATCATGTTACTATGGGTTCCCTCATTTCTTCTTTTTTTATTTATTTATTTATTTTTTTACAATTTTGGGACTGAGTATGGTAAAGTACCGCATAAAATAGAAAACAGTGAGCTGGGAAAAAAATTAACATTTGAGAAAAATAATGATAAAACATAGTGTGAAGCCACCAAAAAAAACAGTATTACATGTCCATGAAGAACATCAATGTGCGTCCTCTGTGGTTGTTGAGTCCAATTGAATTTCTGGCTGTTCCCCAAATATCCCTGCTAATGTTTTAAAGCGGGGTCCCCAGTCACTGAGGTAATCAAAGTCTTCCTCGGGGTCAACTACGATGGACTCAATTGAGCTAAGAGACTCTGCCACAGAGCCATCACCCTCATAAGCATATGTAGCCAAGGAGTCGTAGGGTGGAGCTGAGTTGTCCGTGTCATGCTCTGTCAGACGCTGGTTGATAAAGTCTCGGATGTCAGCACTATCCTGAGAGAAAGGCAGCCTGGGGCCTCTTTTCATCTCTGGTTTGACGTCCCTGCGGTACAGGTTCTCCTTCACTACTTTGGGATTGCGTAGGGTCCCCATGTCAAATGCATGCGTGTCCTCTTCTCCTCCTCCTTCATCATCATAATGGATCACATTATCTCGAATGTCCTCTTTGGATGACATGAGGGTTTCTTTTTTCTTTTGTCGTCTCAAGCCCATGTACAGCACCACGATGACTGGGAAAACAAAACCAGGAAATCATGTTAGACCACTACAGAGCCATTGCACTGAGCGGGAGCTTCACTTGGAGTGTAAGAAGAGAGACTTTGAAAAAATGTTTTTTTAATATTATTTGCAGCTCAAACAAGCCACAATCTGTAGATTAAAGTGGGCTTAAGTTTAGCTGAAGCTCTCTAGAAAGTATATCAATACAAGTACATATAAGTAGAGCAATACATGCTCTCAGATACCAATGTGGAAGTGACATAAAGTCCTATATGCTAGCAGGCCCGTTTCCATCAATAATTGCAATGTCATCAACTAAATTCACATTTTAAATCACATCTCCTACTTAAGGTGGGAAATCAGTTTAAAAAAATGCAATTGACACTAACAGTCACTTGTGGTAACATTATACATTCTCTTCTGTATTTGTATTATTCAGTTCAGGGTCCCCAGGAACCTGCATCATGTAGGAAATAAGAAACACCTTGGATGGGTCTCTGATCTATCACTGGGCTTGCACAATTAAAACCAACTAGAAGTGGGTGATATATCAAATGTACTTGATGAAGCCTTTTTTACACTTATTCATTTTTTTATGTGCAATATATAAAATGTCTGTACTGCAAACATAAATTGACATACAAATTCTCACAGCTGTGTTTAAAACCATCTACATATGATTTTCTTTTTTGCAGTTTGGCTTCTCTTACAGAAATATCCCCTGTGTCACGCATGTTATAAAGCACAGAGACTTAGGGAAAAATCTACTAAAGGTTTGCGTGTACTAAAATGCGTGCAAACTCATTGTTCACGTTAAAAAAAGTACAAACTGATCTACTAACAGTGAGCAAAAGGGTTTGCGTCTTTCAAAGGTGTAAAATTGCGCCACCAATTGCGTGTGGTGGAGAACATGTAAATATAAGATTTTAGCACACGCAAAGCGATTTATCAATCCTGAAAGTAATTTTGCTGATAGAAACTGCATCTATATTTAACGCGTGTCAAAAGGAAGTGCAAACGGTTTGTATGTGTAATTGTGCACACATGGCTGCAGTGATTGTTACAAGACGAAGACAGGAATCATCAAATTAGATGGACAGAACGCATATTTCCTCCTCGTGTTAATCTATCCATCCATTTTCTACCGCTTTCCCCTGAACGGGGTCGCGGGGGGAGCCAATCCCAGCTCACAGAGGCAGGGTACGCCCTGGACAGGTCGCCAGTCCATCACAGCTCCTCGTGTTAACATGTTTGGAATGAGAGAGGAAAAATCATTAAAACATATCGCCTATACAGCGTTGCTATTTTGGAGCTGTTGGAGGAACGCAATACCTGCAATAACAAAACTCCTTGCAAGTTTAAAGTGTTTGACATCTGGGTGATTCCAGCGCACAGTAGCCAACACAGCAGGGATCACTCAGTCACGTTTTTCAGATGTGTTGACTGAATTTCTAAATGCTATGTCGCGCCCGATGGCGAGGTTTATTAGGTTTACACGCACTCGGGATTCCTTAAATGAGACCAAACAAAGTTTTTTTTTTTAGCTGGATTCCCCGGTGTTATGGGAGCAATTGACTGCACCCATGTGCAGCTTGTGCATCCCGCAAACTCTGAGCATATAGAAACCGAAAACACATCCATTCATTGAACGTACAGTGCGTTTGTGATGCCTTTGGAATCATAACCAACGTTGTGGTAAAATATCAATAAAGGACATTTCAAAGTTAAGCAAATCAAGATTTATTGGGTAAAAAAATATATAATCTGGCTGTTCCTAAACCATATACACACTATCAAACGACATGTGCACAAAAACATATCAAATTACTTTGCTGTAGCTCTTTGAAATGTTTGTTGGCTTCTTCCATCAACACCTCTAATTCCATTAGATCAAACTTATACTTTCGCTTGTGGTTATGTGAAGTCGTCATAATGCAAACCATAACATATGCTAAATCCTCATTTAAATAGGCGTGTCTCCGACACTTTGCACCCGCTGTCATTTGCGCCAGCAATCTTAGTAAATCACGTACTAACCACGGTCCTGCCCCACACGCTAAACTCTAGATTCCACACGCTAATTAGTACACGCAAATTGAGATCTTAGTAGATTTGGCCCATAGAGTATACACATAAAGGTAGTTTATGGGTGTTTATGTGAGCAAATCATGCAAAACATATGTAGTTTTTTTTTTGTAACACTAGAAGTGAAAAAGACCTCCAGCTGTTTCTAGCAGGGGAGTCGGTGTTTCCTAATATTAATTAACATAAATATTTTTTTCACTATTTCAAGGAATTAGGTTTTTGGATTTTTATGGAATTAATTTTGACAAATTTATCAGTGTGATTCTTATTTTTTCTTTTAAAAAAGTTTTAAAATATATTTTTTGGAAGTTGCAACAGTCTTCTCTAAAATACTATTAGAATAATATCATCAGAAAGTTCATCCTAAAATGAACTCTCAGTGACTTTCTCACACTGCTTTGAGTTTTTTCTTATTTTCTCAGGACAAAGCTCAAGCAAAATGACAAAAATTCTACCAGTTTATTAGCAAATTATCACATTATAGCATGCTAACACCCGTCTCAAAGATGATGAAAATCGCCTTGTACCACTAAACGTGTTCACATGCTGACATTCGCAATTAACTCAAAGCCCCACTGTGCTTGAGTACAGTGTAGATCGCATGGCTGTAAACGACTATAAATCCTATTCAGATATCTAGGTCCTATAATACAGTGTTAATCATTTCAATTACACAGTTGGTACTAGTTTCAAAAACTCAATTTAAAAGAGAGTTGAAACAGTCATGTTCAACCAAGATTTTAGAAGTTTTAACCATAATAAACCCTGTTTTCATCACCATGCCAAAGCATTTTCTAAACCCTGTGTTGCTTTGGTTTGTCCCTGACTTCAATTCAGTTAATGTATAAATATGTACAATAAAAATTGTAAACATAAATAGAGGTTAAATCAAAAAGCTAAAGTGGGCTTTTTCATATTTTAAACACTGGTAAGCTAGCACTGATATTTTCAGCACATAGTGTTGCAGTAAATTTTAAGCTCTCCCTTCTCTCTTGTCTGTGCAATCTGTCTTCCTGTGTCTATCTCTGCCTGTGTCCCTTTCTCTGTCTATTCTCTGAATAATGCAGTAAAATATGTGTTTGTCCTCTAGGTTTGTGATCTACAGCCTCACCTCAGAGGAGGAGCAATGGTGAGAATAACTCTGAAATCAGTCAGTGAAATGAAAGAGTTCAATAAATACAATGAAAAAAAAGCCTGAATTGGTATCTTCCTTTTAACCTTTCTTTATATAACTTCCTCTCTGCTTTCCTTCACTCACAAATGGTTTAAGGTCCTTTTTTGTAGTATGCCAGCTCCCCCTAGTGGTACTTTAGTATATTTCAACAGCAAAGTGGCACATTGGCTGACAAGATGGAGCAGCTCTTGTATCTTTTATTTCATTTAAACCCATGACATTTCAGGGTTGAGACCAGGAAGCAGAGCTGCCGTCTTACACACTTTTCTGTAGTCTCTTACCTGCCACCACCCTCCCCAAAACCCACAATGATTGTATCTGCCCCCCAACCAACCAATATATAAACCAAAAAGCACATGTGAAGAAAATCATGAAAACCTCATAAATATCAAAACAATAAATGTAACAGGCCAAACAAGTATAGTAATTTAATGTGAATTACTGAATAAAAGATCTCTTCTGAGTCTCTGTTAATCAATGACCTGATTGGTGATTGTTGTATATATTTATTTTGTCTTACAGAAACCTAGCCGTATCATGTTCCTCCTGGCTGGAGGTGTAGCAGCTATCTTTAAATCAGGGCTATTGATCCAAGGTTTGTTGTAATTCCTTTGAATGCTCGTAGTCTGTCTCACCCAGAATGGAAATGAGAGAAGTCACTTCTGCTACCCGTAGTGTGTCGTCCAACTAGAACTTACTCAGAGTTTCTCACTTTTCATACTTAGTACTGAACACTGATGTCTGAGAAGAAAATTAATTATAGCCGATATGTGTCTGTTAGTGCTGTTACCAAATGTAAGAAATCCACTTCATCAGTATTTTTTACATTACCGTGTGTTAATACAACAGACAACATCCATCCAAACTCTACTCCAACACAGGTTGATGAATTTTTTGATAAAGAATACGAACAATCCCAGAAGGCAAATGCCTTTAAGATCAAGCTTAAGACCTTCCTTTTTTAACAAATCTTATAGTTAGGGGTGGTCTAGCCATTAATTAGTTATGCAGGTATAAGGATGTCCCATGACGCACTAAGCACTTCCTTCTTATTTCTCTGCTCCCTATCTTCCATGTAGACATATATAACAATATTGGCATCAATAAAATATTTTGCCCTTTTCTGCAGGTCTTTATGGATGCAAGTTTCCATGCATGCTATCTTTCTTGTCCTCTCCACCCCAACCAGTCCAGACAGATGGCTGCCCGCCCTGAGCAGGGTTCTGCCAGAGGTTTTGCCTTCATATTAAAAGGGAGTTTTCTATTCCATTGTCATTGCATGCATGCTCAGGATGGGAGATTGGATCAAAGTCAAGATCCGATGCAATCTGTTGGTTTTCCTTAACTAGGCTATTAATTATGAATTAGCTCAAATTAACTGTCCTGAAATGATGTTGTTGTGAAGTGGCACTATACAAATAGCTGAATTAAATTGCCTCCATGTAAGTTTGAAGAAAATAGTAATACAAAAGAGTCTCAGCTTTGGTTTGTTCAACAAAAATAATGTTTGTTTGTTTGTTTGTTTTCCTTACAGTACAACTGAGTCAACCAGGGAAATCCATCACAGAAGATAGTTAGCTAAATTAATGTTAATTCTCAACTCGCTGTCACATTCCCTTCTTAGGGACAGCATGTCAGTTTGGCATGAGGCTCAGACTTAGGGATTTGTGTATGTGTGTGTGTCTGTGTGTGGTGGGGAGACTTGGTGCTTTGAAGTCAAACTTCAAGACACCTGCACTTCTCTACAGCTTCCAACTACAATTCACTCTATGCTTTATATTTGATAACATAATAAACACAGAGATCCAAGCAGATATTTCATATGGATGCAATCATGAGCGTGATAAACAAGGATGGATTATGAGATATTACTGAATGATACTAAGATTAAAAGTTGATACCTTGTTGCACCATAAACTAGAAATAGAGTAAGTAAATTTAAATTTGAAGGTCACAGCTACCCTTGACTTCTTTAACAACCATCTATTTAACAATTATATTCCAGAAAATGATGCCATGAACCTACATTTATATCCTCTTCACTATGCAAATGAGTTCAGACATAAATAGCAGAGAATTAAGGGGGAGTTTTACAACAGTGACTTTGTGGGAAACGTAAAAGCTGCACCTCGGGAACCAGCCGTGGAGCTGCAAGATTAGATTTAGTTTATAGACCTAAACAGCCCTATTTCTTTTATCCTAAATATATCACCGAATGACCAAGTTAATGTGGGCTTAATAATTAAATGCAGAGCCAAACCATTGCTGCAGAGATCTCTGCTGGTCAAAAATGGGGAACATTACATTCTAAGCAAGCATGAATTAAGTGGCATCACAAGCGTGAGAAGTGCTCTAACATGAGCCCTATTCTTTTAGTATATGTTTTTCCTTAAAAAACTACAAACTAACTAGAAAAAAATTTAAAACATTTAGGATTCAAATAACCTGGATGGATTTACACAGGTACAAGCTGCAAAGCAATAAAAACTACAAGTAGGAAATGTTTAGAAATATATTGAATTGATTAATTCCATCCATCTATCCATTCTCCTCTGCTTATCCAGGGTTAGGTCGCTGGGACCTAGCCTAAGTAGTGAAGGCAAGACCCAAGGCATTCTCAGCCCATCTGAGAGACATAGTCAATCCAGCATGTCCTAGGTCTCCCACAATGTCTCCTCCCAGTTGAATGAGTCTGGAACACCTCAACAGAGAGATGTTTGTCTGGCATCCTAGCCAGTAGCCTGAGCCACCTTATCTGGCTCCTCTTGATGCAGAAGAACAGCAGCTCTACTATAAGCCCACCCTAGATGACTGAGCTCACTAAATATAAGGGGGAGCCAGGCAGCCCTGCAGAGAAAACTCATTTGATGAAAATCTTTAATTAAGCAGAGTAGCACAAATAAACCACATCCTGCACTGAAGCCATTTCCCAATTTTGCAGTTTTAAAGTAAATGTTGTGCCCAAACTGTTTGTATATAGTATTTTTAGCTCTATATTTCCTGCTATTCGGTTTGGTAGCTTTTGTATTCTTGCTGACCAGAAGATAGACAGCTAACACACAGGGAAAAAAAAATCTGTTGAACTTTTAAAGGCAGCTGAAATCACCAATAGTGCAGGAATAGTTGTGGAAAAGAAATGTCAGGAGTTTGACATTTTGTAAAATGTCAAGTCCTCTCTTTTGACAAGAGTTAGACAAGAAGATCAATACTTCTCTCGTCAAGTCTTGTTGCTTCTATGAGATTGCTAAGCAACTAGTAGAGACTCTGGGACATCACTATCACTATCACTGCACCAGTGGCCATGAACCAGACCAGCACCCTAAGACTAGTAAAATGGCAAAGGGCTCTTTGCCAAATTAAACAAACATGACTTTTGTTCTTCAGTGTCCGTTTAGTGATGCTTTAAAGCTGATTTGTATGCCTTTGTATAATGCCATGCAAAACGTTTCTTTCAGACTTTAATCTCTGTGCTAAGCTAAACATTATTGTTAATGTTTCATGTTTACCAGTGATACAGGCATAAAATCAGTCCCCTCATGTAAGAAAAGCAATCAACATATGTCCTACCATTCTAAATTAGATCATATAAATACAGGTTTAAAAAAACGCTTTATCCTATTGAGATCACAGGTAATTATCAAATACGGATGCTATCTGCATTTGCCATTGAAACTGCTAAAATATGTGGTTGTTAATGACAATGAGTGCCAAAAAAACATTGATTTTATTCAAGGTGACAAGATAACTCACCTAATAAGATGACAATACAAAGAAGAATGGCAATCAGAGCTCCTGTGCTAAGACCCACAGGAAGAAAGATGGCCTCTGCGCTGCATGTTAGCAGGGAGCCATCCGATTCACAGCCACATACACGGATTGTCAGAGTCCCTGTGCTGCTCTTGGGTGGGTATCCATTGTCGTCAATCACAACAGGGAGGAAATAGATCTCCTGTAGGCGTCTTCTAAAGCCGTTCCGCTTGGTCACAATTCCAGCTGTGTTATCTAAAAAAAGGGAACACCGGGAGAGATTTGGCAATATTTTGGTAATCACCGATCCAAAGAGTAAAAGATTAGTCAAAAACGGTCTCTGATTCTATAAAATTTTAATCAAAGGAATCTTGAAAACTTGTTGGGAGACCCCTAAAGAAGTGAAGCAACTACCTATCCCTTGATCTCTACAGGTTAGAAAGTGTTCTGACAAAGTAAAAGAAAATACTCCTCATGGTTTAATCTCGCATCAATCAGACTATCCCCTGAGATCCATCACAAGTCTTGGGGTCCATGCACAAGGGAGATGATTTTTTTCTTTTTTTTAATGTCTGAAACTTCTGTTTGATAGCAATACTCTCCAAATATGCCTCTCCGAATGAGATGAGAAACGACTACATATCAAAGGCTAGTCTTATCAAAGTTCTCACTATATTACACCACTTACTTAAAAGCTGAAAGTGCCTAACCACACCCCAGAACAGTGTGTAGCATTTCCTTTCCTCCTGTGCTGTAAAATCAGTTGGAATCTATTATTTTATAATCTCTTTGTGCAGTGTGCATTGCTTTAGAGGACTAGCAGATAAGTCATGATAGATAGCAGACAAAAAAATAGAAACACAGCAGTGGACCAACTTGAGAAGACAGCCTGGGGTGTAAGGATGGTAGGTTGAATAGAGGGCGACAACATATACAAGGGAGAGGGGATATGTCAGGTTGAACCTGCCTGCTCCTGTCTGCTACAGCCATGCTGTCTGACCCCTGTCAAGCCAAGTTTGTTGCACTGACAAAACCCGGCACTTTTTCTTGACAGGAGGTCAGGCATTTTAACACACCTTGCATGTTGCGCACAACTACAATTTTGTTTGTGCTCTCTCTCTCCAAATCTTGCTAAACCTGTCTGTGGTGCCCGTGGTGTTTGCATTTCCTGTCCCTGCCTATCAGATCACACTCTTGCGTTTCCAAGGCTACTGGCAGTCAGGAAGCTGCAAGACAGTGTGTCCAAAAGGTAAAAGTGGATCAGAGGTTCGGACCTGGGCTTGTCAAAGGATAGCGAATGTATTCGTTTCTCTGGCCTCATCCTGCCATGTTCCACTTTTCACTGCATGTCTTCCTGGTTAGACTTCAAATGGACCAAGTGAGAGTACGTGAGAAAGTGTCATATGTGGCCCCATCATATGACTGTATGTTTTAAACCTATTTTTAGTACAGAGAGGCGTAACTCTATAGAGTATCATGAATCACAAATGTATTTCTTGCTCCTCTAGGCAGATTTTGGGAAATAAATTTGCAGCAACTGGAAAGAAACTAGTAATAAAAAATGCTTCATTTTTATGACTAAAAATTTATTTGCTCAAGCAACAATTTTTTCTCTATCAAATTAGCTCTGGCTCTTTCATCACTTCCAATCTGAATTCTTGGAGGCTTGGTGCTACCTATTGAGACAGCTTGTGTAAATTCTCTTTTATCAAGGTAGCCCCCATCAGTGGGGCATATTCCACATCCTTCCCTTATGTGGTACAAAAATAAGCGCATAGAAACTGTTAATTTTTTCATCTATATTTGTCACATGGAGCGAAGCAGGTAAAGTAAGGAACGTTGTTTATTTAAACTCTCCCCGATTGATACTAAATATATTGCCTATCTTGCTTTTATGCCCCGCTAGAGTCTTGACTCCAGCTGGTCCTTGTTGTGCTTTTACATACAGCTTGAAACCATGGTAAGGGTTAAGCCTAAAAAAAAACTACTTGTGTATTATGGTTCAATGTATTTTGGCTTTTTTTCCCTCTTCCCCTTCATTTACAAGTGTTTTCTGGCACTTTCTAGAGCAACATAGCAAATAAGGATCTGTTCTTAATGTTTTGTTTGCTAAAATAAGCTTTGGATGTTCATATCTTAATTTATCAATATATTCCAAAGAAACTGTTTCAGTATCATATCAATTATTTGTTCACTTGATCCAATTAAATGAAAAAAAATATAAAAAGTTACCACTATGTTTTCTAGGAAACCAGATCAAGTGGTGTGATTTACTCTAATTTAGTTCTTTACAAGTCTATAATATAACAATCTATCAGAAGAAAAGTGTAGTTTTTTAATATAGTAAATTAAAGTGAAAAATATAATTACACACAGCAGTGATCCACCATATCACAAGTCTTTTTTGGTAGAGATATAGGGATACTTACTTCCAAAGTCTCGGATGGTAAAATTTTTATTCTTTATATCTTCCTTTGATGTTCTGAAGGAGAATTGTTGTCCAGCACTTGGTAGATCTTGGTCTTTTGCACTGAAGGTCTGAATCACCTGATGAGAATAAAAATGAACAATATAACCATGAAAAATAAATCATTCTTATTTTATACATTTTAACTGCTATTTAAATCTATTGTTCCTTTGTTTGTTTGTTTATTAGTTATCTGTCAGAGGATTACTCTCGTAAGTATATTTATGTTACATTAGTAACCGTAAAAGCATTAGTACAGCTGGAACAGAGGTACCGGGTTCTCCTGAGCAGAACGCATGGCATGCCCATCAATACTGAAATCAGGCAGTGATATGGTCCTTGCTGTCATTTTGGATACAGCTACTGAACACATGATTGAAAACATATTGTGATGGATTAACTTCATCTAAAACCAGTGAAGCTTACTCAGTGGTGATGAACAGTGACCACATGGTGTATATTGTATTGTACCAATATTACAGTAAATCAGAATCAGAACAATATCAGAGTTTGCAAAAAAATACCATTTAGTCAGAGTAAAATCCACTTTTACATTCTACGGGAATTAGTTGTGTTCATGTGAAAATGCATATACACAAATGTACTTGAATCTCTGCACTTCCACATTGCTAGGCAGAGAGATATTTGGGCATTACATCTAGACTGCTAACAGATTCCTGCTCTCCCTGTTTCCAAACAGTCTCTTGGCTCTGTTTTGGAACTGGCAGTCCACGCAGCACAGCTGTGCAGCCAGCCTGCTCTTCCTTACTCACTGGGCTTGACCTGCTGGAGACCTCATGCCACAGCCTTGGAAACCCATGCAGGAGACACTAATCAGCCCTCCTGCCTTGTTACATCACCCTGGCAGTGTTACTCTCGTTGTTTGCCCTCTCAGTGTTTGAATAAAATTCCCTGCAGGGGAGTAAACGTGACACTAGGTGTGATGAGTGTTCTGCTGTGCTCCCCACAGCAGATGCACAGTTCACACTATTGATTTTGTGCAATCAAATTAGCTTTGTGATGAATAAATCTGTCTACAGATAATCCTCCCTGTATAGGCTTTTCTTCTAACAATCTTTTTTTTAAAACTGTAAAACAATTACTTTGAAAAGAGCATAAATAGAAAAACATGTTATGGGCATTGTTACCAAATGGGTGCCTTTTCCATCCCTAGGAAAATTTTATATCTAAATGTGCTTAATTGTCCTGCACAATGATCACAGATTTAAGCTATGTGCTGGAAAAATTGTTCAAACCTACATTAAGATCTTAAACACTGCATTTTTAAACTGTTTCCACACTCTATAACATCACACTTTAGAATAAAATATGATTATTTAAACCTAATTCTATTTCTTTTGCATTTCTGAATATTTCAATATTCAATCCATCATTTGTCCATATTATATTTGCATTGCTTATCATAAGCTGCTAAACAGAGTTAATCAAACTTAGTCAGGTATTAACTTCTAGAAGTCAGAAGACTCAAACTGCATTTTGCTGGGAGTAAAAATACAACAGGAGAGCTCTTTAAAATAAAAAATAGCAGTGAATCAGAGTTAGGCTGTCTAATTACAGTCGGTCTTGTGAACACTTTTCACATACTGTAAGTATTTCCCACCTGGTGCTGCTGCAGCTGCTTGTTCCTGTGTGCTGCTGTGTATATGAGACCTTCAAGTGTGTGTGTTTTTTTATGCACATTGTAAGTAAGGCAAGGTAAATGCCAGAAGTACAGTGTAATAGTGTAATTATTGCAGCATAATAGGCAAGTTCACTGGTTTAGTACTTTCATACAGCATTAAAAAGCAAAGCAAATAGTTTAAACAGCAAAATGGTATTTTGTATATTTAATATGTGAACTCAATTATTATTTTATTAGAATGATTTGTTTTATGTTTCTGTGTTGAGCCTGTTTTTGCTCATTTCACGCTTCACCAACTGACTATAAATAGTTATTTATGAAACAAGGGAGAACAAATTGGTTGTTTAGCATGCCTCAATGCAAGAAGGTTGCTAGTTTGAGCCTTGGCTAGGGAGGGAGGTCATAGCAGTGACTTTTCTGTGTGGATGTGCATGTTATCCCCATGTATGTGGGTTCTCTCTGAGAACTCTGGCTTCCTCCCACCATTCAAAGACATGCATGTCAGGTTAATTAGTTATGCTAAATTCTCCATAGGAATGAATGTGAGCATGAATGGTTGTCTGTGTCTGTGTTGGCCCTGCGAGACTGGCAACCTATCCAGGGTATACCTCGCCTCTCATCCAAATGGTTGCTGGGATAGGCTCCAGCTTCCCGTATCCTGCATTGGATAAGTTTAAGAAAATGGATGAATGGATGGGGAGGGGGATTTTTTTTTGTATAACTTCACCTCAATGGTGATATATTTCTGTTTGTAAATCTGTGATCTTCCTGCCACACATTTACAAGAAAGCAATCAGTTGCTTCATTTTCTTGGTTTCATCCTGGTTACAGATTATTTTCAATAAGAGGTGCCACAGTGTAAGACACTCCAAAACAAGCCGTTTGCATGTTTTTCAGCTGTGTGAGTGCAGATAATCATCAAGGGAGACATGTGATGGATTTTACAAAAGAGGGATCTGCTATTCTTTATCATTCCCCAGCTGTGTGCAGCACCTGGTGGAATCATGCTGTGGAAACACTGCAGGAAAGTGTACACTCTGGAAGAGAGGGAAGGGAGGAAGTGAAGGGGAAAGAAGAGATAAAAAGAGAGGAGATTATAAGGGGGAAAAAAGTAAGAAAAATATGTGTGAAAGAGCAGAGGGGAGATGAAGATTCATTTTAAATGCAGGATACATATTGCATGATGATTGCAACTGATCTAAATGAGAGCCTTTTATTCACCTTTTTTCTTTTTAGACTTTTATAGCTGGTATGAAAGACATAATTTCTAGATGTTCAGTGTGTTGTTTGACAAGAAACAGGAATATTAAGAACAGTCATTTAACTGAATATAACATTGATTATTTAAAAATAAAGTTTAAAAACTTTACTTTAAAATGTGACCATTCTAAAGCATGTTTTATAACTTCATAATCAAAGGCCTTAAGCTGATTGTGATGAATATAAAGGTTTTATTAGCTGCACATAGTCAGTTATAAATTTGTCTTTCCAAATTCTTGAAATAGTATCAGTTGTGTTTATTTATTATACATCCACAGACCCTCATGTAAAGATCCTTGTTCAAAATTTTACATTTTTTATATAAATAAATTACATTAAATGTGCGAGACTCTTCGTTGCTCTAAGTAATAGAAGTGTATTTATTTGTTGAACAATGTGGACAGAATAAAAGGAAGAGATCACCATGTAAAGGTATGGGAACCTCATAAGATTTGAGCTACAAAAACCTTCATCAATAACAAAAAAAAAAAACAACAATCTGATGAAAATGACAGAAACCTTTCAGATTATCAAGTCTGTTTGGATTATACAGCAAGGCTGATCGAACTGCTGAACATATGAAGCATCTTTGGAATAGATTTAAACTTAAGCTTGTGAAGAACACACAGGCTCTATGGTTAAGACAAAATAATCCCACTTAATCTTTTGTTTTCATTTTATGGAGAAGTTCATATAGCTCATGTATGCACATATAATGCTTCAAAAGAAATAGGAGCTAAAGGAACCAGCTGAGGGCAAGCCTAAGAGAATATCTGCAGCCACATCGAGACAAACACCCCCTTTCTGTAGATTGTAAAAGTGTGTGTATGATTACAAAAGGCATGTTTGGAGGTAAAATAGTGCAGAACTTAATAAAAGCAACACCTACTCCATACATTTCTCCATTCTGTTCCACTTATTCCAAAGAAGGGTCACAGGTATTCAAGCAAAAATAAAAAGAGTAAAGCTGAAAAAAGAGAAAAGCATTTGAAAAAAATTCTTGTAAATTTTGGATAAAAATCTACACCAGCTTATTGTCTGTCAAAATGTTCTTTTTAAAGTAATGCTGCTGGTTTATTAAAGTTTAGATTGGGTGAGTTGAGCTCTGAGTCCTATTAGAAACGACCCATCTGTTGTAAAACTACACATAAGTACATATTCTGTATGCCAAACATCCATTTAAAGTAATTAGAAGGACTTTTTTGTTGAGCTTTTCATTAATGCACTTCTAAATCCCACTTTGTGCATTTATAAGCAAGGCTTGTATCTGTCATGAGGTCATTATGTTCTCTTTCTAGCATCAAAGAATTTTGACTCGATCACGTTGGAAGAAAATGTGGCAAAATTCTCATGCAGGAGAACACAGAGATGCTTTCAAATGAAGGACACAGCCGTTGTTTTGATTGCAGCGGGCCTGAGGAGCGGGCAAACATCCTCCTTGTGATGAGGCTTCCACAGCAATTTGATCGACTGCCAAAGAAGCTGTTCCCTCAAAACGCTAACTGCATATAGATTCCAGTTAATGGGCTAATTTACAGGCGCAGGTGGTTTACAATGTGCACAGGCAAATTCTCCACAGCATCTCAAATACATCATCTGAAATGTACTCTGGCTTGCAGATATGCAAAGCACTGCTGCACTTTATGATTGCCTCTCCTTATGAATTGAACTCTCTGACACAATCGGTTCAAGATTTTGATTCATACCTCTTGCTGGAAACTTTTCAGAAGGAAAAAGAATTTTAGAAATAAAGAAGGTTTTATTCAAGTGACCCTCACTGAGGTAACAGAAATAAATGGATGGTTATGTGAGCAGCACAACTGTATTTAATGACTCACTGTGGTCCCTCACAAAGCTTAAATGTGCTATTTAATTTAAACTCAACACTACAAATTCAGTATTTTTTTTTATTTCTCAAGTGTAAACAGTGGCCCTACTGGTGTTCATGTAAACCCACACCTTTTACATTCAACTTTATGCTTTTTCATTCAGTTTCAGCAACCACCCTTAAGCCATACGCACTCTGTTGGAGCATGAATGCTCCAAACCAAGCTATCACATCACGAGAAAAAAAAAAACATGTTTTAATGTTGGCTTAATTTGGTCTGCTTTACAGCGTGAGGACCTGACATGCAGAAAGTGAGTTAATGGCAACGTACCTGTCCCACTTTGGCATTTTCACACACAAAGGTCTCATAAGGGCTGGCCAGTTCTGGGGGGAACTCGTTGATGTCTAGCACATGGACAGTGACAGCCACTCGGCTGGTCAGAACCGGACTGTCTGGATTAAGAAAAACAGCAAACAGTTTATTTGTTATTGTTGATATTTTTGCAGCACTGACATCATGTGGATTTACAGGGAACTACAACCTCATGGCACACCGACACTTTCAGTTTATTACTGATGCCAGTGGATGCCTGAGTAGTTAAAGAGGTTACAATGCCTGAACACACAGTGTCCTTGAGCAAATGCATAGAAACTAACTATGTGAGTCACTCACATGTGCTGGGAAAATGAATCTTCATTATGACTACAACAAGAGCATGTATTCACTGCACCAATATGTTGAAGTTTTGATTAACTATGCATCTGGGAATTAAAGAAATACACATGCATATTTTGATCAAAATGAGCACACCTTTTCCACCCTGGGTTTAGCTGCAAGATGCGTAGCCCACCGTAATTACAGTGTGAAAGCCTCCTTGAGTGGGACTAACTTGAAGTCAGGGTTGTTTGTAACAGTGTTGCCTCTCTGCAGGAACACAATGGGGAAATGTTTTCTCTGTGTGGAAGGTAAACTTTATGGATTTGATGTGGGAATGAGCTTTGTTGTGCAGCGGGAGGCTCGGTGTGTGCTTGTTTGTGTAAGTTCCAGTGCGTAGGTATATATACAGTAGCTGTGTGGGTAAAAATGTAGGTGAGTGTTTGAGAAGAATGCAAGGAAAGCAGTGTGTGTGTGGGGGGTGTCTCTGGAGTCATCTCAAAGGGATTGGAGAAGCAGCCATGGCTCAGTTGGTAACCTGTCTCTGACCTTAATGGAAAAAGCAATCTTTCCACAGAGTTATGGCACAGAGCATGGGATTTGCTGCTTTGCAGTGACCCAACTACTAACATTTACACTCACCCAGCAGAGATACTCAGTTTTCTATTATTGAGCTCTGCCATTCAAATGTCTTCATGTTTTTCTGAAGTACAATCTGAAAGATTAATCTTTGCAGTTTCACACCTTTATGTGCTGAAACAGACAATTTTCTCCACTCATTTCAAAAGAACTACTCTCTACCACTGTTGTTTTTCTGAGTAATATATCATTCAGCCCACTAGATGGAGCAATGGTACAGCCATTTACCCTGGTCTGACTTGCATCAGCATTTAAGCCTAATACCACATGCTCTATTTATTTAAATGATTGAATCAGAAATATTACTGTAGATTGCTACATAAGTTGGTAAGAAAGTTGTCTACATGGGCTGCTTTACTACTATGCATAACTTTTTTTTAATTAAACCCATTTTATTGGAATAATCCTCATATTTGCAAGCAATCAACCACAGATAGAAAGATTACTCTTGGATATCAATCTGTTAAAAGTGCAGCTGCAGGCAGAATAAGTAAGCAAACTCCCAACACAAAACACCATGACAAGTGTGAAAGTAAATTTATCTGCCGTATGTAAGGAGTGAGTATGCTTCCTAATTGCCTCCTGCTAAACTTATTATTGCATTTAATAGATTGCTGCTGGGTTTGCATGTCAGAAAGCAAGGGGAAAAAAGTCTTAATCGAACTTCTGCTCCTTTCAGTACGCCCATGCTTTGCAGTGTAGCTAGAGAGCTGCGCGCACAGTCTGAATGTTCTGAATTTGCTGTGTGATGCAGTGTCTTGAAATGACCAAATCGACTCAAAGGTCTGGTGTAGATCACTGTGTAATAAAAAAAATTCAAGAAGGGTCAGCAAACAACGAATATTTTTTGATGGATAATTGTTAAACAGGAGCAGGTAGCTAAAGAGGGTGATGAGATCCAGAGGACTGCTTAACCAAGGCTGCTTGAGAGTGAAGGTAGGTCAAAATATTACACGCATGACCTCTCCTTAGCAAATGGATTATATGTAAGGGTGCTGAAGGTATCTTTGCTTCAGTGTTTAATGTTACACTTTATGGTTTAAAACCGCAAATAATAGACAGCCACCATCCCAGCAATGACAATAGAGTGTGGCATAGTGGAGCCATAACAGCTATCCAATACACAGAACACAGAACTCTCCCAAAACTAACTCAAGGTCAAAGACATATTTGAACTCAAGCTGGGACACAAACTCTGAGCTGCTGGCTTTATCTCTATTCTTTCCTCGCCAGCTTGGCAATTAGTTTTAAAGAATGAAATTTTTCCTTTCTCTATTCTATCAGTGGAAAGAAATGGTCAAAACATTGGTCCCTGGAGAAGGTCTACCCAAGAGGCCAGTAGGGAGGTAATAAGACAGGAGCGTTTAGAGGAGAAAAAAAGAGAAAAAAGAAATGAGCAGGAATCTGCCTGCTTTCCTACAGCAAGTGTGACAGCCCAAAGATGCAACGGCCTTATAAAAGTCCCATCTGCCTCCTCCTGCTCTTCCCCCTCCATTCACGCCGCATCCTTTCAGTCTACCTCTTCCTCTAATTTTGTGACACTTAATGCACAAAAGCCACACAAAGACAGACAGACACTCGCACGCACACACACACACAAACACTGAAAACACAATTAGAATGCCACTGATATGACCTTGAGGGGAAGTGAGTAATATCAGTTTCCAAGGCGACAATGACTCAAGTTTTAACAGCCCATATTTCACAGTCTGTCCTAATGAATATACAGCGTGTGTAATTTTGATTGAGCACCAGCCTGCCTCTGGGATAATGACTTTGACGGTTCTTAGCAGATTTGATGACTTGATGACGATGGATTTGCTTATTTATCCGGAAATTTGCTCTAGTTCCTTCATAAAAACATAATTAGCTTGATGGCATATCTTAAAGCTGCAGCACAGTAAGTCTTGGCTCACAGCATGATGCATCCGTTTGCTGTAAAACATTTTACTGAGGTGTAAGTAAAAGTTGCCTTTAGCAAGAAAAACACCTTTCAAAAGCCAATGTCATCTAATGTGTTAAAAAAAAAATTAAAACATGGCAGGAATGTAAGAGGTGTCCCGAGGATACATCCTTTCAGGACAGCCATCATAGTTTATAGTCACCTATAAACCTTTCCAAGAAATGGGATTGAGTATCGACTTGAGTAAAAGTGCGTTAAATCCTTCACACAGATTATGGTGGGGGGAAGGTCAACACCCCCTGCACGAATCATGGCTGATCTTATTGTCATACTTACTAAGTTTTGTCGCCACAATCGAGATGTTGTGCTGGGCGATACTCTCTCTGTCAAGCAGCTCATTTGTGGAAATAGTTCCTTCCACTGGATCGATGTCAAAGTAGCTGTCCAAGTCACTCCTCCAGTCAATGGAATACCTGAAAGAAAATGTTTGTTTAACAGCATTCATTTGGAACATAAACCAGAGAATTAAACCACAGTGACTCTCCCTCTGGGCTCATGTATATGAGTTAGGTGTAATGTAATGTTGGAGTAGCCTTCATTACTCATTCTGAATGGTCATTTCCAGAAAATGTGCTGAGGATTGCACACACATTCCAATCTAGTAATGGAGGACACGTTTGGCCATGCCGAGCTAATGGTTTTCTTGGGAACATAAATGAATTTAAGGCACTGTTGAAAGCGTATCAATCTCTCACAGCCAATGAACAACAGAGGCATAAAAAAATCTTCGTTTGGTGTCTGAGAGTAGCTGGTCTGGTCTTCTGTGTGAAATGCATCTGAGCTCTTATCCAGCTGCACTGAATGCAAACTTTGAAACACAAAACAGAAAAAAAGAGATCAGACTGCATGTCAGTGACAGCACCATTCATCACCCCATGCCATTTCATCTAAAAAGGCCATTTTTCATTAATAATTTTAGAATTGTCGATGGAATTCTATTAAAGAAAATAATATTCTATTCTCCTTCACCAGGAGGTCAAAGGGTGGGTTTTCAATGCCTTGCCCAGGGGTACTTCCACAGAGCAGATGCCTAATTTCTCATGGGGTTGCGCTGGACTTTCCCTGTGAAGGATAGCTTCTCTGTTCTATCATTCTGCCATTTTTTTGTTCTTGTAGCAAGCTATTTGATCTTAAAAGGCTATTTCGCATGAATATTTATTATGCTTGTTTTCTGTACCACAGAACCTGAAACCGGACTAGACTCAGTCATTAGATGGAACAGGCCCAACACACATTCTCTACTACTCTAGTCAAGTTTTTGGTTTCACTTTTGATTTGCCCATGTTTTCTTTAAATGTGCAATGCATGCAGCCTTAAAGTGAACATGATCTTGTCAAAACAGTTTAGTATGAGTCTCTTTGATTAATATTGCAGAAAAAACCTCTATCAAGAGTTCAGAAGATCAATGGTTTGCATTTTCACCTCTGGGCAAAATAAGAGGGGGTATCAGTGAAGTAAAGCCTTCACCGGGGTATATGTTTCGCCTTCGGTGTGCCTCGGTTGCAAAAAGAATCATGGTGTTACAGGAATATTACAGGCTAGATGACGTAGATTGCTAAAACTCTCTTCAGAAAGACAAAAACCCTTTCTCAGCTCACACACGGTCTCTGGAGCTGAAACGGAAAAGTGAAAAATCTAAATGGTTTCATGCGGGACTGAAAACATGTTAGAAATTACTTTAGTTGTAATTGGGTCTGGTTATCTTTGAATTAAACTGATCTCATCAACAGCTGTGTGAAATAAATAACAGATCCAAAGCGTCTCCTTAACTCAATACTGACAGCTGTAGATATGAAAACTAGTTTCATCTCTTGCTTTGAAGGGCGAAGATGCTAATTCTCTTCGTGTGAACATCTCACATAATGCACAAATTTTGAGAGAAGGGGAAGACTTATTTCAGTTTATTTGCCGCACTCATTGATTCTTCTTTTGGAGTTTATAGCTCTGCTGCAGCAGCTTTTTAAACTCCATGACCACTGTGGCTCTTCAGTGTCTTTTTATTTGTGATAGTGCCATCTTAGGAAAAGATGGGGCCAAACTTCCCGTCTTTAAAACTCATTCAAACTTTAGGAAGCTCTTTACAATCAGTCAACTATAAAGAATTCATGATGCCCTTCTCTTCTCCCAGCTGCAGATAACCCAATGCTATACCGCTAAATAGTCGATTCAGTTGATTCTGAAGTCTAAAAGCATAATTCCCTATGCATGATGGGTCATCGGGTCTATTGTTTTGAAGTGAAGAATGCAAGGCTGCTCTGAAGCTGTGCAAATGAACAATGTCATCTGTGGTACTGATGAATAATTAACGTGCTAGAGACAAAGTGGAGCTTTACAGAGCAGAGGGCATTAGCTTTTTGTTGAACAAATATCTGCTTCTGCTATTTCTTTTGTTTCCTTTATAATTAAATATTAATAAAACAGTTTCTGTCCATGCAACAGGTATATTCTTTTGCCATTTTTGGGGTGATTTATACTCAAAGAACCATCACTTTGAAGCAATCTGCCTGACTCAAGGTGGCTGATAGATTTTTAAAAAAAGGAGTCCTCATACATTTTTAAAAGTGCACTTTCTTTTGTCTTTGCAAAGGACAATCTATTGTTATCATTGAAGGAGGTTTTATGGTTAAAACAGGGAGGTAGTGCTTGAGTGTGCATGTGGGGATTGTGTGCACATGAAGGCAGAGACTGAGATGAAATGAATGACTTGCTCAAAGTATAAATCAGGAGTTTAGTGAAGCATGTCAGATCTATAAAACTGAGACGTGATGGTAAACGTCCCACCTGATAATTACCAAGGCGAGGAGCAGCAGTGCTGTATTTAAGGTTTCAGACATATTCATGAGGTGGTGAGGTTTTCTTTCAATAATAAGTAAGTGAATTCTTATTTATGCAGCAATTTCCATAGTCTGGGTTATAAATTGTGTTACATCAAGACAAAGGCAAAAAAATTAAAAGACAACATGTAAACAAGGTGCACAGTGAAAAAAAGTAAAACAACCCAAACATAAATCAGGGCAAGGTAAATCAGACACACAAAACCCCCTTTGCTTTAATTCAAAGGGCTCAAGTGAGTTTGTCATCCTGACTCCCAGAGAAAAAATTATCCACAGTATGAGACCCAGGAAGGCAAATGCACAGTCCATCATGTTCTCAGTCAAGACTGGGGAACAAATTATGGCCTACAACAGAAGATTTGACAATCTAGTACACAAGTGGACAAGGCTAGACTTTGAGGACTATGTAGCAAGTTTTAGATCTTCCCCTGCTCCAACACACCTGATTTATATATGTGGGATGCTTGTTGTTTCAAGGCTTTGCAAAGAAAGATAAGGATTTTTAACTGAGCTGCAAATTCTGCTAAAACCCAACTGAGAACTGGGGTTATTGCAAAGAATTGTAAGGTCTTTCTAAAAAGTCTTGTATACATCACAATTAATATAAGTGTGATTAAGCATGAGTTTACAACTCTGGTGACTGGAACGGAAAGCGGAAAATAAAGTTATGACCTAGGGCTCTTGTTCACCAAACTGATGTCAAGAACCAGCAACCAGCATTTTAATTTGTCTTTGAAAAAAACAACAAAAAATGAAAATAGTGTGTGTGTGAAGACAAAATCCAGCAAAAAGATAAGAAACAGACAAAACATAAGAAGAAACTGTATTCAACTGTAGTCAATCTGCTAAAGTCAAAGGATTAGCAGATGTCACTAGAAATCTGATTTGACATGAAATTGGGTTTCATGACATGAAAAACTTATAAACAACAGCTAAATTAAATTATGATTTAAGGACATGGATGTATTCATCTCTGTTGAACAGTAGTGCTAAATGAAATGAAAAGATAAACCACCTTCGTGTAACTCAACAAAAAAAAAAATACAAAAAGAAAAATTGCCAAGATGAATTTCATTAAACTTTTTTCAGACTAAAATCATAAAATATTGTTTTGTAATTAGAGGATGTTTCCTCCGAGTCTGTAAATTAAATTTAAAAAAGTCTTAAAGGAGAACTTCGCTTTTTTTTAACCTGGGGTCTGTTGTCATCTTTCCTTCCATACATGTGAGTGATGTA
>JBAMHV010000019.1:4192511-4219909 GCA_037177535.1 Pseudomugil gertrudae
ACCCGCAGTCCTTTGCGTCAGCAATCTTGATAAATCGCGTACTAACCACGGTCCCGCCCCACACGCTAAATTCTAGATCCCACACGCTAATTAGTACACGCAAATTGAAATCTTAGTAGATTTGGCCCACAGTGTACCTATTTTTGTTTTTTGTAACTGGAGTAGCATGTTCCAACTACAGGGGGGGATCACACTCCTCAGCCATTCACGGGGCCTGAGGGAAAGGTTTGACGGATTGTTCAACCCTAAATTGAGGAGGAGCAGTGTGGTTTTTGTTCTGGTTGTGGAGCAGTGGACCAGCTTTATACCCTCTTTGGGGTCCTGGAGGGATTATCGGAATTTGCACAAACAGTCTACATGTGTTTTGTGGACTTGAAGAAAGTGATTGACCGTGTCCCTCTGAGAGTCCTGTGGTACATCACAAAAAAGTTGTGACTAATGTTGCAATATGAAATATTTAAACTATATATTTTGGAATTAATGACAGAAATATGTGATGCCAACAAGCAGCAAAATCAAGACTGCATCCCAAACAGATGACAACAGAATTAATTGCAGAAAGGAAAGCCATCTCATCCATGCATAAGAGCATTGTCCACAAATATCTTCACCTTCTGACATTTACATTTTTCTTCGTTTCCGTATCACAGAGATTGTTTGGGGCTCTTGCATTATGCAAACGTGGCATTCCTTTGCTGTTTTTTTCTCTCTTGAATTTCAATAGCACTGACAACAAATGGCATTTAAACTCACCACAGGGGTCTGCTGCATCCCACTGAAGGGAAATGCAGAGCAGACTAGGAAGGTATCAATGTGATAGGGCTGGTTTGAACAAGTTATACTGTGAGTAACAACTGCAGCTTGAAAGCTTATATTTGTGTGCATTTGCTCATGTATTTGATGGAGTAGAATAAATTCACATGTGCATCTATGCTGTTTTTTTCTGTAACTAACACTTGCTTTAGCACATTCATATTACATGCTTTTTAACTGTGACATGGCACATTTAGAAACATAGATGTTCCGGTGATGCTGACTGAGTGCTGGCATAAGGGTGGAAACATGAGATTATCTGAGATTCCAAATGGAACTGAACAGTAAACCAATGCAAACTGTTGAGAGAAAATACTGCACAGTTTGTGTTAACCTGGATGGCCTGTGTTGGCTGATACCACAGCACAGCAGACAAATTAGAGAGGCAATCAAATCAACACCAGGGAGTCTGGACTCCTTCATTCTGATTCAGATTATTAAAGGAAATTGTAGGCAAGGAATCCATCCCACGGTTGTCTCATTTCATGCATAATTATATTAATGACCTTTTTGTTGATGCTTGCCATAATTATAAGAGTAGGTGTACTTTTTAAGAGTTGGTCACTGAAACCTTAATGACACCATTCTGAGACTCTTTTATTCTCTGCCCATGCAGCACTCATAAATGCACATTACCCTCCCACTGCCATCATGTTGGATTCTTTTAATGTCTAAAAAGAACTAATATCATACTTTCACTTTGTATAGTCATGCCTGTAGGAGAGAAAGACATTAATTCTATTAGATTGTTTGGACATGAATCTCCAAGTCTTTAACTATACATACCCTTAGGACAAGGTTGTAACAGAGGGGGTGCGTGTATACAGATGTAGATATACTTTTAATGGGGAAGTTTTTAAGAACTAAAGGGACAAGACCACATTATAAAAGCCAACATTAAGACTAATGGAGGAAATCAATGTTTGACTCTGGAGTGAAGCAGGGGATTTCTAGCTCTATTTTTTAAGAGTTGTTATGATTATTAATGGAATTGTTTGAAGAACTACATAATGGCATAAGTGAACTTAAATGAAATATATCGTCTTTGGTAATTTACTCCCAAGGTCCAAGAAACACGTGATAATGATGTGCATAAGATCAACAAGGTTATTTTTGGAAGATAACCTTTTTTTTCCATAATATGATCAATATATTATGGCAAACTATAACATAACATCTTATTTTAACATCTTATTATTGCATATCTTTTCTATTAGAGTTGTTATCATTGCACTGGCTCAACCACCATATTCGGCCTTCTAATTTTAGTCTGATGCTGTAATGTCCATTTTCTTCACCTCTGTCAGTTGTGAGTCCCCCTTGAAAATGAGATGATAGATCTCAATGGGTTTATCCTGGGAGTAATAAATTTCTCTAATCTCACAAGCATTTTAGTGCAACTTGCTATTTTGTTAAGTGATATTATAGCCCTGCAACTGCTTTATGTGGTAAAAAGTAGTTTGTATTAAATGAGATACTTTTGCAAGACCTCGTGCTTAGGGTCACTGAGCCGCAGATGTATTAATCCATTTGAGCATATGGCATAAAATGACATGCTTAGTGAATGCTTTATATAGCATGGGTGCTCAGGGAGAGTTATGTCAGTGTTCTGCTTTATGGCATGGTCTAACATACTGCAAGGACTCAAGCAGAGAGAAACCTCACACAAGTGGAAGATCACAGGTTGTGCCCTTGAATCTGCCCAATTTCTGACTAAATCTTACTACAAGGCATCAAGTCTCATAAGAAAACAGTTGTCTTTGTCCACATGTCCAAATACAGTTGTTGTAACAAAGCCCTAGAATTCTTCCTGTTTTAATCATTTTCACATGTATTGCACAGGAAATAACTTACGCACCCTATAACCACAATGATAAAACCTTAACATATATATCTTTTAGGCCTAACTTTTAAAATGTGTATATGCCACCCTGTATGCAAACAGGAATAAAGAGTTTTGAGAATGCAGAATCCACTTGTGCAACAACCCCTTGACCAGGATTGGCTCTGCCTCCTAAAACAGCTGTACCATTTTTTAACCACTCTCAGTAGGGGAAAACATTAGACAATGTTACCAGTTAAATTTCACCATCCTGGTAGTTGTTTTTTAATGTATTATTATTTTATTTACTGGTATTTATTTATTTAGTTGAACCTGTTAATTTTAAAATAACTGCTTGCATACAACCATTTTAGTTGTAGCGGTGCTGTTTAGTTTGAAACTGTGGTTCCTGTGCGAGTCAGGTTTAGTTTTGATGACGCATACTAAAGACATTTATGCTTGTCGCAAAAAACATATAAACTGATGAAGACTTTTATTATTTTCCTACACTGGTTTGGGGTCCTTGCAGATCCATAGTTTGATACAACACAAAAGTGGAAGCCACGGAGTTGGTGTTGAGCGGGATAGCTGTCATGCAACTAGCAAAATAAAAACCAAAGAGAAAAAAAGAGAAAGACAACAACAATGACAACTGTAAAATGACAAAAAAAAATTACTTTTGAAAAAAGGTTGTCCGAGAATGTTAGCCAGTTGCTAACAATTTTATATCTCTGCACTTCTGACACCAACCTGACGTCAGTATGCTAGCAGCAGCTCTGAACTCAGCACTACCTACTAATGAATGAAATGAGGTAATAACCATGACAACAAAAAAGATGCATGAAAGTATTAAGAATGGCAATGGCAACTTCAAACACAGAAAACTATTATGGTCCCAAGACACCACAAATGTTCTTCCTTTGGAAGCTTCAGTGGGAGCAGGAGTTTTAACTTGTGGTTTTTTGGTGCTCTTTTGTTTTAATTCAGACAATTCTACAATAATGACAGTCAGCCACTAATTGACAGTTAGGAACTTTAATGTTGTTTTCTTGTGAGACAGACTTCTATGTACTGTAGCTGTTTACACCTTCCTATCTCCATATAATCTCCACATGAGGTTTTGAACATCTAATTATTGTGTAGTATTGTGTTTGTTGCTACTTCCAAATGTGCACACGAGGATACAATGTTTGGGAAGTCTTGGAAATCTCATTTTGCACCTGTGGAAATTTTTATTTGCACCAAAAACAGACATATACGGACTCTCTGGCATACTGAGCATTGTATTAACGCAAACGCATACATATGAAAAAAAAAAATTGTATGGCGACCAAATTATGCTTGGTCACATCACTGATAGTAGCACTTAAAAAATTGTAGGTGCCATTATAACAAAGTGAGAAGTAAGAGTGTCATGCCCATCCCGCAGCATACTGAAAATTTTAGCATATTTATATGCATACACAGTTAAGAGATGTTTAAATCTGTTGTGTCATATCCCACCTCTCCACATCACACTGTCAGGTGTGATAACTTTTCTATTTTTAAAGTCTCGCGAGCGTAGCAGTTTGATGCTTCCCGTGGTATGTCTGTCTCTTTGTTGATGTGATGAAGCATAAAGTTTTGGACAGGATTTAGACAGCGTCTCAAACATGAAAGAAATACTGAAGTTCAAATGCAGTGTTAAACCAACAGCAGCACTTTAGAAGTGAAGCGCTATCCTGAGTGATGGCTCTGTGCTACCTTTCACCAAAGTATGCAACATCACAATTAAAGTATCTATAAAAGATCTACACACAGTTCATATTTGAATCAAATTAATTGACAGAAAGTCAAAGTAATAACTTAAATTGTTACGTTTAAGAAGTTACTGGAAAGAGGTTGTGTTGCTCACTCACAAATCCCTAAGCAGCCCAGTCTAACAAAGTGCTTATAGGTAATGACATGATGGCAGCTACAAGTTGTGTAACCTTTGCTATTTATATACAGTTAAACTATCTATTGTGAAATTTGCTTATTCTCACTCCCTGTCCACCACATGAACAGTGAAAGGAAATCAGAGTTCCCAGAGAACCCATGCTAACACAGAGAACATGTAAACTCTGGACAGAAACGCCAGGGTCGGAGTCAAGAAACAAACCAGCAATCTTCTCACTGCGAGGCTGCCGTACTAACCACCACACCACTGTGCAGTCTCTGATGTGATCAAGTTGTTCCAAAATAATACTAAACCTACTTTTCTGTAAAATATAAGTTTTACAATACCGATGATGCATCAAATTAAAAAAAGCTTTGTTTCATCAAAAATTTATTTTGATTTCATTTCACTAATTAAATGTTTACTGTGTAGAAGTGGATTACATGCACTATATTACACTAACAAAACATATCCTCCACATCCAGAAACAAAAATGCATTTTCCAGAAAACACATAATTATTTTTTTTTTCTAAAAAATGCTTGCAACCAAACTGGGGCCAGCTTGTGGATGGTCCTTGCTTGGCTACAGCGATGACATGACGACATGGATAAATAACTTTAGTTTAAATTGGTACAGAAATAGAATTATACTATATTAATCACTTTGCTTATTCAATGATTTCACTGAATTTCCCTACTGGATGAATAAAGTATTTATGAATTGATTTGATTTGATAATATGTTACATATCCTACAAGTAAGTACAAGTCCATTTACCATTACTGTAAATGTTACACTTTCAACATAGATCTACAATTTTTTTGCATTACTGCTCAAAGATGCTAGTGCATAATTTAAATGGTGTAAGCCCAAGAATTTCAAAAGCCTACATGAAAATTCCCTAAATACTGCAAATGTGATTGGTTTTCTTTTTATGGGACTACATACCTCTTTGAGAATAATGATTCCTTCCTGGTTGTGTTCATTAGTGGTGATATCAAAGATGGCACCTCCATCCCCTGGCACAATGGTGTACTCAACTTCAGCATTTCTCCCGATGTCTAAGTCGTGAGCTTTGATTCTGCCAACAGCTGACCCAACTGCAGAAGATTCGGGAACTCTCAGGTGAAAGTAACCTGTCAAAGAACACAAGAAAAGAGTTGTATTCATCTGTTATCATCTGTTATCTCCTGACATCAAACACTGGAAAACCTGAGTTCTTCACATCCATAGCCTTTTATTTATCTTCCTCACCTACCAAAAGATGTCACCCATAGGCAAAGAAGCTGCTATTCTCTGACTGATGTCAGGCCTTTAGGCTATATGTATGATTTTACTCAGTTCTGAAATGTTTGGACATAAAGGCCTCTCAGCTCTTAATAATTGGCTGGCTCAACCTGGAAGACCAATAAACCCAAGAATTCTGGGGCTTAGACACAACCAGCAGCAGAAATCGTTGTTGAGGATTTGAGAAGAAATCAGCAAACGAGCCAACAGCAGAATGTCTGATTATCACTTACACCTAGAGTGGAAGGGAATTGATCTTTTTTGCGCCTCACTTCATTCTCTAAGATCAGTGTAAAGATAATTGTCTGCTTGAGTCAGAGAAATGACAACTGCTTTGTGGCATTACAAAGACATCGCGATCTAAATTTAAGCAAGTTAATATGCTGAAAATATTTTTTAATTAGTCGCAGATTGTACAGAATTGTTAATAAAAAACTGTGTAACAGTGGGGGTTAAATTAAGCTTAATAAGTGATTTTATTTAAAGACCAGACGCGAGGATATAGACCACAATATATTGATTAGCCAATTTATTATGAAAAAAGTAAGGAATCCCTATCTAATGTAATTTTCCATCCATCTTGTTGTCCATCCTAAAACTAAAACTTTATGATCTTAAACTCTAAAAGTTATCCTTCATTCCCAACCACCAGTAGTCTATCAAAAATGTCTTGCTGAGGACCATGGCCACAAACTTGGTGAGATAAATTTCTATCCTGGCTGTTTCACACTCAGCTGAAAACTGCTCTGGTGCCTGATGGAGGTTTCTGTTTAATGAAGCCAACAGTACCCCATCACCCGCAAAAAGCAGAGATCCAATCCTAGCCAAGCAAACAGAGCAGATGACAAAGGGCAGTCCTGGCGGAGTCCAGTCTGACATGCTGCCAGCAATACAAACCAAGCTCTCACTCTTGCTGTACAGGGACTGAGTGGCCCACAGTAAAGGTCCGATACTTTTCTTTTCTAAATCCCTTCAAATGGAAAACCACTAGGGGCAAAATTGTAAGCTGTCTCCAGGTACGCATAACACATAAAGACTGACTGGGCAAACAATCATGACCACTTCAATATTTAGGGCAACATTAAATAAAAATACTATTGACTACAAAGTTTCACCTAAATCTCAGATTGACTTAAAGGGGACATATCATGCAAAATCCATTTTTTTAGCCCTTAAATACATGTTTTTGTGCACTTTTAAATGTTTAGGAATGCAGAAAATGTAAATGCATTCCCTGCTGATGCTGCGCATATACCTTTATATTCTTTATGGTGATATTTTTCAGTCTGTTTAATTTTCTCTATTTTATATTATGTTTTTTTTAATCTATTATGTCACAGTATTTGATGTGGGTCTGCCAAATAAGGTTGTGGACTTCCAGGTAATCAAATTTGTGAATCGGATATGTTGACATCTATAGTAAACTTACCAATAAAATGTTTCTCTTCTTGGACATTAGCATATTACTGCTATCAAGCTACAAACATGGTGGAACAGGATAAAGTTGAACTTCCTGTGACCTGAAGAGGGGCGGGACATGAGATGCCTTGTTTACATTTAAAGAGACGGCACCAAAATGAGTCGCTCTGAAGACGCAGCTCAGAACAGGGTTATAAGGTGTGTGTGGAGCGAGAATAAGCAGGAATTCAGATCAAATCATTGTTGTTCTACTTTAAACAGAAAATGAATTAATGATTTACATGTTAAAAGGAAGGATTTAAAATCATCATATATCTCCTTTAAACAAGGCGGATGGGTATGATCTCTTACATTTCTTGTTAAAAAAAAAAATTAAAAGTTAGTCATTTTTTCTAGAGGAATACTTTTCTTGTCAGCTTGTTAATCTGATTTTAACTTGCAACCTTGACATGATTTTTACTTTTTACTCTTTAGCTGCTAAGTATGTGTTGGACCATTCATTACAAGTGAGTTTATTGCAGACAAGTATCCGAGTATTTCATCCTTGAGCATTACTAACTTTTTTTGATGCTATATCCCCTCTACTGAAAAACACTAATAGCAATATCATTGAACATTTTATAAAAAAAAAATGTAAGCACTGCACTCTTAAAGCAATGCATGCAAATTGGATAACAATAAGATAAAGGCATCTAAGGTAGAGTATCTGTCAGCTACTTGCATTATATTAAGAGGGCAGCTATTAAAAAGCCAATAATGAACAGCAAGCAGGTGTTTGAAGCTGCTGGTGTCCATGCAATCCAAGAACCTAACCAAGCTGGACACCTCAGAGGTTTCCAGGTCTGTAGTAAAGCTGCATTCTGCCCACCCTTAAACTGCAGTGTCAGCAAGGTGGGGGTGGAAAGATCTTTGGGCTGGATGGATGGGGAGTGATTTATGGTGTCTGAAATTGTCAAAATGGCCTATGCAAAATATGTGCAGTTTCTAACTGTCCATTTCCTATCATAATATAAAAGGATAAAAACATGCCTTTTGTAGTGATTTCATGTGAGACAATGCACTATGCCATGCTGATAAAAAAAACATGGTATATTTGGTAAATATGGGTTTGCAAGGAAAAAAAAACTCATTGTGTAGCCACCACTGAACTCACCCCAAGAACCTTTGAGAAACTCAACCCCTCAAATTATACCAATAAAAAAATTCCAATATATAATCATTTCAAATTAATTTGTTATTGTTCTAATTTCCTGTTAATTTAAGTTTGGCTCATCTAAACGTGAAAGTCTGATACTAGATGACTATATTGAAGATCTACAATCAATAAAAAATTGCGTTATTTTGAGGACATACAGTGACTTTTCAAAGTATGTTGAGCTTGATTTTCTTTCAAAGATAGTACAAGAGTTTTTAGTTTTTCCTACTGAACTTTGGAAGCTGCAGTTCATTAGAGACTGACAAACATCTGTTACTATATATATATGGCAGCGTTGGTGGGTTAAAAAGATTCCTAGATGCTACATGTAAGAGACAACTGCAGGCCTTTCATCCTGAGATCAGAGATCTTACAGTTCATAATTAAAGAATCGATGATAAGGCAGGAACCATAAAGCTATATTGTAAACTAGATTTTCACAGAAAAGGTTTCTACATGTGAGCGTTGCACTTTCTTTAAAACTCAAAGCGACCGGCAAGAGAGGAACAGAGAGAAAGACAAATTGAGGATGGGTCAGGGCAGATGAGCCGCCATACTTGGCCCAAACCTCTTTGCTGTGACAGCATTATGGAAATATAATCTTTTCCTCGCTGTCAGAGAGGCTTGACCGTCTGACTGCCTGTATTTATATTCAGAGGCGACCACTCAGTGTCACCTCAAAGTACACAAAGAAGCTGCATCACTACAGAAGAATATTTTTGCTTTATGTCATAGAGTTAGTGTTTTGGCCAGAAATGCACTTTACACACCATTTAATAAGACAGTTTTAAGTCTGTGCATGATTTTACAGATCAATGACTTTTCAGTATTATGTGTTTGGTGGGTTTGCTTTTACGGCTTCTTACATGACCTGGTAAACGGCACAATCAAATTAATCTGGTTTAGCAGCTTATGTGAAATACTGAACAAAATACAGAGTTTAAATACACTGAATCCCTGATGCTGCACCAACATGCTCAAATCTGATCTAAATATAGAAGGATACCCGTGAGCAAAATAACATCAACCCTGTTTATTTGCCAGGAGTTGTAGCTGTAGATGCAATCACACTAAATAAACAGGCCATTGCTTACAACAGCTCATAATGACAAATAATGAAAAGCAATTACAAAGAGTAGAAGTGATGAATGCCCCCTGCCCTGTTTTAATTGCACAGTATTTATTACAATATAAGCATGCATGAACCTCCATAAGATCATCTAGTCATTTCTGTGCAAGACATTTGAGTTTATTTGGTTAATTTGTTATTATAAACAAGTTCACTCACTTTTGGAGAATCTAGGTGGATTATCGTTGACATCGCTAAGGGTAATGTTGACGATGGTGGTTCCAGCAAGTCCTCCCAACTGGCCTCCCATGTCCTTGGCCTGGATTAATACCTGGTACTGTTCCTTCACCTCCCTGTCCATATTGGGCAAGGCTGTCTTTATAACCCCTGGTGTGCAGCGTGATTGATGAGAAACACAGATAATAGAGAGAAAAAAAATCAAAGGAAGGAAAATGCAGAGGTGGAGGGAGACAGCAATAGAGATAAAAAACAAAGAGCGAGAGGTAAACATAAGCTTCCCAGAAATGCGTTTGACACCACATGCTCAATTGATTTAAAAATGCACAATAAATTTTCACCCAAGGCGCTTACTACTGAGTACTGCATGAAGCTGCAGAAATACCTCTGACCAAAGCTGAAATAGAGGTCATCTTACCTACTGGAAGCACTTGACATTCAATAGGGAGCACTGGTGAAGCCATATAATGATTCACTTGAGGATCACAGTCCCTGAGATCAGAGAGCGTTTATACTGCAGATTAATAGCTAGGTCAGTGGGAGGTTGGCAGGCTAAAAAAGAAGCATGCCACATAGTTTGCTTTACACTATCCTGTTGTATTATTCCATTCACTCTGGTGAGGATGTCTCATTTGATCCAAAGACAGCCGTGTGAAACCATATTCAGAGACACTGATTAGTTTTAAAATCTCTGTCATCTTTTTGAGAGACCTGAGCATCTGTGTGACATGTACGCTTATTTGTGCATTTTACTGTTGTCCCCCTCCTCTTGTTCACCTTTTACCTCCCAGTGTTTGTTTACCTTTTTTGTGCATATTTGGAGATAACGGCAGGCCCAGCAGGGCAAACATTTGCTTTAACAGTTTGATTTTTTTTTCTACAACATCAGTTTGAAATACAGTCGCAGTAGGTGCTCTGCAAAGCTCTGGGATGAGCAGCACGATCAGCAACAGATTCCACCGTATCTGGCTGTGTGATATGTATGAACCTATTTTCATATGCTTTGAAATGTCCTAGATAGTAAGCCAGAGGCAACACAGCACCAGCAAACACTGCCGGTATGAAGTTATTTCAGATTTAGAGCAGTCATTTGTTACACTCCCATCTCTTTTCTCCTACCCTTACTCTCACACGTTTTTGACAACATTCACCTTTTGCAGCGCAGAAATAAGGTGGAAACAACTAGCTCTGGCAGTGTATCGGAAATTAAGGCTTATTGATCTTGTAGTTTTTTTTTTTTAGTAATCTGAGTTTATATAACCAAAAGCTATATGAAACAAGCTACAAAGCATCAATGAAAGGAAAATTTGAATTAATCTAAGTGTTAAAATATGATATATTATACTACTATACATCGATTTATAAATATAGTGATATTCTAGCCTTACAGTTAGCAAATTGTTGTTACATTTGTTACATGAAATAGCAATAGCACAAATAGCATAGCAATATGCAACTTCTAGTGGTAATGAGAGTAATTGCATTTGAAGGGTACAAATGGCATTAAGAACAGTGAAAATTATAGTTTTGAAAAATGTATTATGACTCAAAATATAGCTTTTTTTCCATAATCCTACAGATATAGTGTCCTCATTCAAACCTCGTCCTAGCAGGAAGTTAGAAAAGTGATCCTGTATAGCAGGGTTGGGGGTGGGGGAAAGGGAGGGGGGTTTCAAGGGTTGGAACCCTGCATTTTCAATATGTAAAAAAAAAACATTTTCAATGTTTTCCTGGTCCAGCACATCTGATTTAAATCAAATGGATCCAACAGCTTATCAAGATCTCCACACCGACTTATTTACTGGAATCATCAAATTATGGGAAACACACAATAAGTCCATGGATTTCAACTACTTTTCCTCCTGCATAATGTGGACACTGTGGCTTGCAGCAGAATGTTCTATTTAGTCTGATGTGTTGTAAAAAGACCTACACTGAGGGGAATTTTCCTTACAGAGATATTTCTTTATTTTATTTTCAAGCACAAATCTAAAATGTTATATTTGTTACCTAAAGGAGCTTCTTGGGAGAAACTAGAATTGAAATTAGCTGGTAGAAATTGTGCTATATTTTTGTAACACCATCTCATGACTGTGCAAATAAATAATACGTCACATGTGTGGGAGTCATCTCCTCACAGAAGTGTGAAATGCTACACAAAACTACTAAAACAATATGTTCTCATAACACATAGCATTTATAGGTGTGCAATAACTTTCTCTTTTCATAGGAAAAGCTGCTCCTCTCTACTGAAAAATAGGGTGACTTTTCCATATCTGAAATATGTGACATGGAGTCAATCTACCAAGAAATCACACAGACTGACTGTGTATGCAGATATGATTCGACTGAAGCAAAACTAGAACAACATCCAACAAGAAACCATTCATGATGAAGATGCTGGAAAGAAATTTTAAAGGAAAAGTGCTGATGGTCACAGACCAACTTATTGAACAGAAATAATTCCAGTTTACAAACAATTCATAATTCAGCTGTTTTATCCCCACACCCACACTATCCTAGAAGTACATTTTCCCTTAGAAAAAAATGTAATCAGTTGAAATAAACATGTTTTTTGTCTGTTTTCTTGTTTATAATTTGCTGAAACTCATCCTGTTAAATGACTAAGTAACAAAAAATATTCAAAAGGAAAAAAAGAGCTAGCTTTAAAGCATCCAATTTATCTGTGCTTTAGAGTACTCTAAATGTTATGCCTGATGTTACCTGAACTGCTGCAATACATTAACAAATTTTACTTGTACCAAATTAAAATGCTCAGTTTTGTCATGTGAAAGAAACGTCTCAAGAAATATGATCAATTTACCTGTTTTAGGGTCAACAGAAAAGTATGGTTGGCCATGAAGGATGCTGTACACCACTCTAGCACTGTTTCCATAGGTGGGGTCATCTGCATCTGTGGCTGTTACCTGCGTCACATAGGTCCCTGCAGAAAAGAGTGGGAAGACATATTGATTTTAAGTAATTTGGTTTCCTCATGAGACTCAAATCCAGACACTTTGAAGTTCATCCGCTTACCAAACGATCACACCTGTCACTAACAAATGGTGAATCACCAATGAAAAAGTGGCAGCTAATGCTGAGGAGCCAAAAAGCTGAATAAAGTGCAACAAGGAGTGTGTGTATAGGGGGAAATACAAGCTTAACATGCAGGAAAGGTGCTGTTTTTTGTTGTAAGTTTAGATTTATAAAGTTATATATAAACATATCAGTTATTGTTTAAATGAAAAAAATGTCATGAAAGCTTTTGTGGATACATCTATCAAATGATGCTACTTTAACAAAAACAAAAGGCTATGTATTACATGAACAGTATTACGATGGCAGTCTTCCAAATCCCTGCACTAAAAGGGATAGAATAATTAATTGTTGGAGGTTTGGCTCATCTTCCTTGATTCCCTGGCAAAGAAAACATGTCTGTCACTAACTCTATTGCTACTTTATTACATCTGATGGAATATAGTATTAATATTAAAAATAATAATAACTAAAACACTGTACAAAGTTTTCAGTTATATAACTTGACAGCAAAAGCCTGGATTTATACTGCAGATCACAACATTTAAACAGCTTAAAAACATACCAAGTTTACAAAACAGTGCAGAAGGTGCTTAATATGCTTAGTATGATCAAGAGACACTGGCTAAAGGAATACCATTGCCCATAAAGAACTTGCTGTATATCAAACAGGCTTTTCAGTCTGAGCTGGTGTTAACAATGGAATTAAAACATTAGGATGAGAGAGATTAGTGTCTCAATCCTCTCTCACACATGCCTGATTAGACATACATGAAAAGTGTTGCATCGTGTTAAACATGTGTATATAAAAGATGAGATAACACATAAATAACTTCCCGGCTCATGCAAAGAGTGGAGCTCTTGTAGCAGTGAGAGCTCAGATGTGCTGAAAGTTTGAAAGCCTTCAAGCGTCGCTGACTCCTACTCATTCCCAGGCAACAAAGATAACACCCATTACATAAGTGCCAAACTAAAAAACAAGTCGCATAAATGCTATTTGACTGATTATGGAAATACAAATGCTTGAGTAAGAATTTGACTTAAACAGATGGCTCCAAAATCCTTTACTGGTTAAAAAGAAATATATCTAGTGTTTAACTTCAGATACAATAGTAAACAAACTAATAGGATGTCAGTGGGGATGGAACTAATTACCAGCACAATGTTCACAGAATCAGTATATAAAAATGAGGAGATAAGGATTAGTAGTATCTTAAGGGTGATACAAATGGGACATATTTGCAGATGCTATTTTAAATGTAAGTTTGCAAGCAGGCAGTGAAATCAACAAATTGATTAAGACATCCACTTAGTGATAATTACAATTCCCGGAAATAGTGTTTTAAATCTGTTTTATCCTCTGCATGATTCAGGGATAAGCTATTTGCTGACAACAAGGGATTAAGAAACATTTTTGAAGCTGTGCTACAACTGTTACTGAACATTTATGGCCAGTATCTCTTCATTTCTCAAAAGTTTTACCAACAGAGAAAACAGGGAAAATGTAGCACTTAATGAACCCTGTGACCACACAAGCCATATTAAAATAACTATAAATACTGGAGAGCTCTCAATAGGTTTGATTTTATGCAAAGCTTGTATCTTAGTGTGGACAGTGCTTGCGTTACTTTTAGCTTATATGTTGTTTGCAAAATAATTTTTTTTGTTGCACTATTTTTATCCATCCTGGTATTTATTTCTGTAATTAATTCTGCACATAATTCAGTTCTAACTCAAATAAAATATCTCCTAAAGAGACGGTTTAGGAACTAATCACCAAGTCCCAGAGAAGCACTGATTAGCCTGTAAAACCTGATGCAAAGTATTTAAGGAAGCTAAAGAAATTTCACTACTTCATACTAGATTTAACTCCACAGTGAATGTGCAATATTCCTATTCACTGTTTCTTTCTTAACCTCTAAATTAGAATTTTAAAACAGCAATAAAAACCTACCTTGTGTTGCAGGCTTCATTGAGAAATCACATATAACATTTTAACTTGTGCTGTTCAGATCCACACCATGTTTTTTCTTTAGTGTAACCACCAGTAAAAGTCCCTATTTAGAAATTTGAAAAGTAAAAAAATGATATGAGGTGAGCCTGGTCTCACATCACTGAACTGTAATGATTTCCTCAAGCTTTACCACATTGCTTTAGCATCTGTGAAGCAACTAGAATGTAAGACACACAACAGAAACTCTTCCAACCAACTTCTGGAGCATGTGGCATTTGCTCATAATGTCATACACTGCAGCACATTGTTGGCATCTCAGAGATGCCACCAGCTTGTACACCAAATGCCGGGTGCCCAAGGAATGAGAACTACTTGGGTAGGTACCCATGTATTTTAGGGGTTGCTTAAAAATTGCCTTGTCGATTTAAATGATTTGACACAAAATAAAGACAAGATCTTAAATAGGAACACAATATTTTGAAATACTTTGATGATTTTTTCTGAAGTAAGAGAAGTGCATGTGTAATGATCCTAATTAAACCTGTCAGTAGTGTAACTGATCAGTTGTGGGTGGTGTTTAAAGGTGATCGCTGCACTTTGCTTTCATTGCCACAGCATTTTTTTTTCTTTTATGAACTTGAAAGCGTCTCTCATTGTGAACAATATGATGCTGCTTTTAAATTAAGGTGCCCACTGAGGCAACACTGTTATTCCTGCTTTCTACCCATCCTCTCGAGACTGCTGAATTTGAAGTTTTGAGGGCTTCATTGTGATTCACATCAAGAGAAACCATTCTCCCAGTGAATTACCTTGATCTGTCCTCCCTGGGGGTAATGTGTAAAGACAAAGCTGTGAAATATTCTCAGGGCACACCAAGAATAAAATGGAACTCTAAAATGTCAAAATCTGTTAGAGAGAGCAGCATTACCCCTCTGGTTGCACCCACGTTGCTCCAGAGAGTATGTGTTGTGCCCTCCTGTACAAGAGAAGAAAAAAAAACTTTCCTCTACACAGATACTTCTCAGGAGTCTGGATGGTCACTTACCAACTGGTGACATCTCAGGAACACTGGCCATATATGGTCCCTCCAAGAATTTTGGCTCATTATCATTAATATCTTGGACTTTAATTACGAATTCAGATTCAGGCTCCAGGGGTATATCGGTGTTCATGTCCACAGCCTGGGCGCGCAAGGTGTAGAAAGGCTTCTCCTCCCTGTCAAGACTCCTTAAGGCATGGATGTCCCCCGTTGTCTGGTCAATTGTGAAAATGGAGCCAGCACCGTCCCCAGAGAGGGTGTACTTCACCGAACTGTCCCCCCTATCGAGGTCAGTGTGGAGCTGCAAGACAAAAGCGGAAAAAAAGAGAGGTTGAGCGCAAACATTGGCACAGATAACGATTCAGTGAAAACGCTGGGGAAGAGCTGTCATGGAGGACTTTTTCACAAAGACAGTCAAGGAAACTGACTGCACATCAAAGAGCAAGCTCTTTTTTGGACAAAAATCTGCAAAACACCAAGTCAGGAGAAAAAAATGAATGTGCTTTCAGAGTTTTTCGCAGATTAATGAGGCTAAATCTTTCATAAATAATATACCTTCAGTGCAATTACGCTGCATTGACAACTCTTCAGCATCATAGACCCACTGCTATTCAAGCATAGCTCAATTTCTTTTTCTCTTATGTGTGATAAGAGACTGGAATTTAGGTATTATTGGCAAAGATCATATTTTAAAAGCAGAGTAAAAACTCATTCATCACAAGAGTAAATTTTGTGTACCATCTTCAGATCGCAAAAGGTTTGTGACCACAGGACTCTCATCACAGTTGCAAAATATTACAACTCCTGCCAGGGAACATCTTCGTTGATGTGGAGCCAGGGCCTTGGCAACTCTCTGTGTAAAGACAAACAAATTCTGGGCTGGCAGTGAAAACACTGTTGACATAGTTATGTTTTCTTTGTTGCATAAAACAGCTAGATTATTCAAAACCTTTTAAATATTTACGGGCTCTAATGCAATGTGATCATCACTTGGAGGGCTATGGATTTGTTGCCTTCTTGTCAATCGCTTGAGATTTCCACCGGCACTGCTGAGCAGCAGTTTTATTTCAGGAGATGAGAATAGATATTCTAAGCATTGAATCAGAGGCATACTCCACAAACCCCGCTGACTAGGTCAGGCGTTGGCTTGGAGCAATGTGATTTATTTTTTCCTCCATCACAAAAATAAATAAATGCAGTAACTTGTGTTGACTAGCTTATAATTATGCACCTCACAATGCACTTTGAGGCTTATTTCTACCAATGTGTCAAAAAGAGCATGGTTAATGTTTGATTCTGTTTTCATGGGGCGAAAGGCAACATGTATATGACTGCTTAACCTCATTCATTCAGATATTGTTTATGCTTTTCATGTTTAAACAGTTGGGGCTTTTTCTAATTGTTATTGGAAGGTGCAGTTTCTTTATTTATTATTTTCGTTGTGTTTTGAACTAATTACTGCCGTGACAACAGCTTTTTATTTCTGTGCTTTCTAATGAGAGAATGGATTCATCCTCTGATGACTGCCATGGCAGCACCAGTCGTAAAACCACGAAGACATATGAGATGTTGCTGTAGATTCTCTGTAGGTTATGGTTCAAACACACACAAACACAATGCACAAGCACAAATACACACTGAGTAATTGGTGATTCTGTGTAAATCGCCAAGTTCAGACAAGCATAGCATGGCATTATAATGGCATCACCCATGGTGCATTGCTCATTGCTATTCAAATGAATGGGAATTATTTTTGGTAACATGACCGATGTAGGGTTTTAACTACACCACAGAATCTTCTATCTTCTGCATTGAGAAGGAAATCTGTGACGTGAATTATTCATTTTCTGTATGAATAATGTGGGTGATCTATCCCTCCTCCACAAACTAGATAATCTGACAAACGAATAGATTGCAAAACTAACTATATTTCTCTTAAGTCAGAAAAAACATTAACTGTTAAAGGTGTGCAGGTAAAAATTCTACTTGCTTTAATAATGTAATTGTTTTGTTTAACCGAAAAACCACAGTTACTGTAGATATGATTAGTATTCTAAAAGAGGCTTTTAATTACCATAATGATTAGATCGTATACCCTTGATAAATGAGTATTAGATCTGTCAAGTAAGTACAGTACCAGCTTACTTGAGATCGTGTCCTTGTAAATGTTTTAATATGCATAATCAACACATTAAGGCCTCTAAAACAGATATAAACTCTACCACACTTTATTTTATGTAACAGTATTTACCTATGACAAATAATGGGCTCACATAAAAGTTTTAGAAGATTAAAAGCAAAAACTGAATGTTCATTTAGAAAGACCCCAATTTGATTTGTGAGAGGGTTATTGCATTTCTTGGTTGCGGTTGCTTTGTTAGTTCATTATGGGGGATAGAAGAGCAAACATCGAGCTTTAAAAACACTGTCACGGCGATGCATCTTCATTTACTGAACCTTATAATGATGATATTAATGATGCAGGTCAGGCAATGAATAGCTGAATATAGAAATAAGGGTTGAGCAAAAATGAATGCCATGATTTGAATAAAGATGCAACAGCTTTACAGGAAGAGAAAAATAACAGAATTAAAATATTAAAATAAAAAAAGACTGATGGTGAATCAACAGAGCCCCACGGCAACAAAAAACTGCTTCCCATTTATGCGTGAGCATTTTACTCAGAAGGTCTCATAACTTTCATGATAATTAATTAGGCCTTATGTTTTCTGCTTCCCTCATCCCCTTCCCCTTTTTTCACAGGTCATAAACTGCAAGAATAAAAATGCCTCAGGCCATTTTATTTAACTTTTCATTTTTTTTAATTACAACTTATCTAGTGTGCATCTCTAAGAAGCAACAGCTAATTTAAAAAGTTTAGCTTTGAACTTAATGTTAAAACAGAAAATCGGATTTTGATGGACTGAAGCAAAACAAACTTCCACACACCTGTGTTATGATTAGAGGTCACAGGTGAACTTTTAATTAATGGCAACTACAGCATGCTCTGTCATGCTACAGGGACACAAAACAAGTAATCCAGGGGGACTTCATACGGCTCTAATTTAGAATATTTCGGATTTCCTTTAGTTTTTTTCCATGTGCCACAGAAATGACTGGAAAGATTACTCCTGAGTAACAGAGAAAATAGAACTAAATACATTTTAATTATATTTTTACAGTCTTTGTTGGCTATTTCATTAGGTTAAATTGGCAAAAGCTAATACTGTTTAAACACATTGAGCTTGTAGATTGTGTAAAATTTGAAGCAGGATATGATCCACTGATATCTCCTATCATACCGACCTAGCTGTTGGTAAAGTAATAAATCTGAAAACAATTAGTCAACTTTACACACTAATTCTATTCTATAATCAACAACACTACTAAGCAGTTGTGCTTGTGGATTGGGCACCCAAATGACCCTGATAATATCTGGTGCACTTAGAATTTGTCAAATTTAGTAACAGGGGATCCACAAGAATTTGTTTTGTGTCTAACTACTGTTCATCTGTCATCCGTCTTGTTTTTCTATTTCATAATCCCATAATCTTTTGCAGCATCAGTTGCAATAGATTATCTCATGAGTTTAATGTTCCCATTAGACAGATGAAAAAGCAAAACCAGTGAGCATTTTAATTCTATGGCATAACAAACATTGCCTGTCCTTTTTGGGTTATGACCTACTAGAGATACATCAGTGGAAGTTGAGCTGTTGATGCAGTGTTCTCTCAAATGACCTCCACTGTTTCTAATTGTTCAATTATGTAATGAATAGAAAATGTGTAATACACACTGTACAGATCACCAGTCCTGGTCAGGTGTCCAGTTATAAGCAAACTAAATTAAGTCACCTGCAATGAGCAATGTTATGTTGCAAAGAAACCATCGTTAATCCCTTCTCTTGGATTAAAAATGCCAGTGTAAAAGTCATGATCCCAATGTATTAAAATTATTAAGAACATTTTTGTAATGATCTCCAATGACTGTAATGCTAAACAAAAAGCTCTGTGGGATACTGGGAGTTTCCATTAGCTTATTATCTGGCTGACTTCCTCATACCATACATAATTCCCTTTCCTATCAGACATCTTAAAGAAGGCATCATAGAAAACTCAAAACATAGAACTTACTCTTAGGGTCAATATTGAATGGCTAATTATTATGCATTTTTTAACACAAATTTCAACCTAAAAGTCTTAAACCAAGATTCAACAAGCAAAATTCTTGTCCTGAGGCAATGAACCACCACACCACTGAGCTGTCTGTCACAGGTCTTTAACTCCACCATCATTCCTTCCTCTAATGCCATGTAGAATAGCCATTCTCAGCTTTTATCACTGAACATGTGACTTGCACATTGGCAACATTTGTGGAAGGCAAAAGGTAAACAATAGCAAAAGCCACTGCAGCACTGCTACCAGCTGGGTGCAATGGCTAGTTTTTCGTTTGGAAAAAAATAATGATATACTGGTGTTGTGCCTCTAATCAGGCTCCCAATGCTGAGATTTTATTTTCCAGACTACCTGCTGACCAAAATCAATGGTCCAAATGGGTTGCTGCCGTTCAGCAGGAAATGCTCTTACCTGTGTGAGAGCACTTTGCTGGTGATCAGCAACAAACAAAATTTTAAAAAAGCCAAAAAACGTAAATTTCTCTCAGTATAAATGCAACTGTGATTACGTTGGTTGAATATTTGACAAATTCAACCTTCAACAGTTTGTAAATGTGATAAATATGGAATAGAGTTTGTATAAAATCTCAAAGAGACGACTCTTGAGGAGAATGTAGGCTAAACCCTATTTAATGGACACACCTCCAAATCGCATGTGTAATTTCCAAAAATTTTTGAAATATTGCTTTTATTCTATAAAAAATGTAATGGAAACTTAGCTACTGAGTGTTGGAAAATGTTGGGATAAGCTAAATCAAGTAGCAAAATCTCCATCAATTTGGAGTTTTGGATGTTTATAAACCAGAAATTTGGAAATTCATGCGGGAACAACAGACTTTTTTTTTTTTAAAGGTTTCTTTATTTTAGATTTTCCATCCATCCATCCATCCATTTTCTACCGCTTGATCCCAGAGCGGGGTCACGGGGAGCGGGCTGGAGCCAATCCCAGCTGTCAACAGGCAAGAGGCGGGGTACACCCTGGACAGGTCGCCAGGCCATCCAGGTATTTTAGATTTTTTTATCACATAAACACCTAATGGAAAAAACTAAGTTCCATTTTCAGAGCCTACCAACCAGTAAAAAAACTAAACTTTACACTAAGATTTTCACTTTACTTATTTGTAAAACAGGGAGCTACCACTTATTTTTATATTCACAAAGAAAGCTACCTTTATATATTTTGACCATGAACTCACCCTGTTACATGCAGGTGCAGATGGACTTAAAGGCATAACTGAAACACATTGTGGGCAATAAATGCACCAGGTATGGGTGCAGGGACTTCAATGAAAAAGTTTAGTGTGCTTTGTTCCAGAAGTGACAGAAAATAGCTCTAACAATTTATAACAACACAATCATTACAGCCAACAATGAAATCAATAAATTAAATTTAACTAAATGTTTTCTGAAGGGTGCTTCAGAACATTTGAGATTAACTCCAGATCTGGTAAAAGGGACTTTTCCTTTGTGTTGAGCATATTTCACGCAAGTGTGTATGATTGCACTATGTTTCAGGATGCACATGCTACTGTGTCTGTCCATCTTCTGGTGGACTTCAAAATAAAAACTTTATATTAAAATTGTTACTGTAGGTACTTTTTGGAGCCGAATCAACTTTTTCTTTTCTTTTTGACACCCACTCAGAAAATGAGCAGTGTAAGCAACACAGCAGCATGTTGCAGAGCAGTTATTTTGGATTGCATTAGATACTCTCCCTTTTTTTCCCGTTAGGTACAGTGATGGTTTGATCACATGTGCTAAACTGCAGAATATTCAAGATTAATGTAGAATTCCACTGTAAAGCTGAAACAATTCTTTGAAATTAGGATTGCAGATGTCATGATTACTTGATTTCACAATTATTAGCAGTAATAAACACTGCAATGACTAAGCATGCCATTATAAGGTCAGTGCAGTGAAAGCAGAGAATGTATGTTTCACAACCAGCAGGATCTGAATTTGTGCAAAATAAGATAAAAGTCAATACGTAACTTGATAAAATGATGTTAGTGTTTATCTGACAACATTTCAATGAATTGTAATGATTTTATTTTTAATTGTATACATGTTTACAAAGCAACCTAATGCAGGATTGATGTAATGTAGCATTACACAGATGGCAAAATATTTTTGACAGTGTGAGTGTAATGGCAGAATATAGAAAATATCCTATTTATTTATATTTAGAGTTTTTGTTTTTGTACATTAACAGTTTCAGTGAATGAAAACATCCACTTTTATTTTAGTAAATGTGTTTTTAGATCAGCAATTTCATCATCAAATATTGTATATTTTATTTTTCCATGGAAAACAGGACAGCCTCTGGATGCAGCTTAACCACACTGAGTTTGATGGAAGCTTCACTGGCATTTTGGCAACCAACTTCGGAGTTTGTAAGCAAATATATGCTCAGCACAATGCTACACAACAACACAGATGCAGCGTTTTTTATGTTTTCCAGAGCCGTGTTAAATTTTTTATTGACTTGAAGAACATCTGTTTCTGCCAGCCTCTTGGCTACTCCTTATTTTTTGTAGGAGATTTGGGCTCCATTAGTACAGGTGTCACACAGATAGGGCACCACAGCTGTCATTACACTTACCTCATATTTAGCTTCTTTTTCTTGATTTGCCCCAGACACTGGCAAAGACTCATAAACAGCATTTGGAAAATGGATCACATTACACCCAATTTTGACCAGATTCCACAAGAGTCCACATCTTACAACTGATTCAACTTATGCTGTCAAACACAAACTCAGTGGCAGTGGCCTGCAGAATAAGGTTTATTAACCTATTACTTCTGTTTTCCACCACACTGGTTGTTTTCCACTTCCTGGATTTCACTTAAAGTAAAACAAGACCTACATTTTAACCAGAGTTTGGCATTTCTATGTGCATCACTGTTCACACATAAACCAGATTAAGGTTTATATGAAAAGGGCAGATGTAAATGCACCTGATTCTGATCTAAAGCCTCACACACTTCATATTTTGAAGTTAGGTCTATTGTTCATGTCTATAAGCCACTGCCACATTTCAAACATAATATCATTGTTTTTTACTTTAGAATATTAAGTTTCTCATTAGAAGACCTAACAATGAATATCAATTCTACAGCTGATCAATTATTACTACCACTCTTCTTATTGTCAATGGATCTGCAACAACAAAAAAAAATCATAATGATTTTAAAAGGGAGTTTACATTTTTCATTTGACTAATATGAAGGGGAAAAAAAGAAAAACAGCCTCTTTTAAATATTAGCATAAAAAAGAACACTTCACATTTTCAGGTAATTCAATGGGAGCACCCAGGAGAGGTCCATCGATTAAAAAACCACACAATTAGAAAAGGAAAAATAAATGCAAATTCAATGTAGGACGAACAGGCACGTTGCCTCATTAATTATAAGTGAATGTTCGCTGATATTAATTAAAAATTTCATTTCACTAACAATGGTAATCAGTTTTATAAAAAAAAAGATTCATTCATAAGAGGCAGACAATGGCTTTGTTTGAGCTAGAAAGCATTGCATGGACAAGAGGCATAATCAGGAGCGCAACCTTAACTGTGCAAAAAAACATGTTATTTTAATAAAGAGGATTAAAAGAATTATTGTGGCTATTTTGACTCCAGTCTCTACAATAAAAACCCACTATAAATGTGTGTGGTATCCAAAAGATTGAATTACTGATAATTTCAAATGAATTACCATGTGGGGAAAGACCAAATGATGAAGATGACCTTCATTTCCATTTTCCTCGATGGGAATAATTTGAGAAATGCTTGTGTTTTTGCTGACATGGCAGCTATAAAAAGAACAGGTCGTGTGTGGAATGACATGGTATAATTCCTTTTCAATGTTTGCATTTGTGCTTTTTTTAGTTTTCATCTCTCTTATTCAGGTTATTCCTGACATAAATGTTATATTTCACGTCTTTAGCTGTTTGTCAACAGAGGCTTTATTGCTCATGAGTACAGTTTATTACATTATTGATTAATTTCAAATTGTTTTTAGTATGTAGAGATAAAAAAAACACAATGATTGGTAACAACTCTGAACTCCTCTTCTTCCTAATGTTCTCGTTAACCTTTTTGTTCTCTCGGGAGTAGCCAAGGTTGTGCAGACAGGTAGCCAGTTCATTGGCAATGCAGTCAGAAATAGCATGTCCATTATTCATCTAGTACTGATCAGCATGGAGGAAAAAAATCACTGAGGCTTATCACTTACAGGTAAAGTTAGGAAAATGCTACTTGTTGTGGAATTGCTGCATGCTTAGGATATAAACTGAGTTTTACAGGGACTTACTAACTCTTAGCAAGGGCAGTGTTCTATGTTACTGTCAGGATTTACAGCACATTGTCTCTCATGGGTTAAGCAGTAAACGCGCATATTGATTAATTTGAGGGATTTCAGCAGAGAACGTAACCAACCTCTGTAGAAAAGGCTGTAATTGGATTTCTGCAGCCAGGATTATGTGGAGCTCTTCAAGAATGCATATCAAAGCTGCAGCTCTGTGCTGATAGCCGGCCAACATTGTTCTTTGAATTGTCCAGCAATCCTGCACCAGCAAATCTGTAAATACCATGTGTGTTTACGCACTATTTTTCTATTTTATTCTTCAAACTCAATGTCTTATTATAAGATTAATTGATTTATTTTAAAGTTGCTGCTTCACAAAGTAATTCAAACTTTTTTGTGATAAAAAACACATTATTTTGCCTGATAGTATCTAATTGTGTATCTTACTTTTAGCAAATCTACATTGTGTGCCCATTGTCAACCATAAAAAATAATACTATGTATTTTAAGCATCAGTCATTGAGTGTGTACTTTGTTTGCTCTCTTGTCATTTTGATGTGCTGAATAATTTTGATGTTCCTATTCATTACAGGGTCTGAACCTGCCACTCAGTTCAGTCATCATTCATGCACAGTCCTGTTGTATGAGGACATGATGACACTCTGTTGACATGTTGGTATGTTGCTGGTAGCTCCCTGCTCATGTATTGTCAGGCCAGTGCCATTTCTACCCACATCATGACTCCTCAATGCATTTTTAAATTTTGAGGGTTGTTGCTGTACCAGTGAGCAGGTGATAGGAAGAAAACACTATGTCAAATCCTGCAAGCTTATTATAGCTGATCGATATTGGCTTGTGAGCCATTTCTTTGCTGTTGACAGCTCCGAGTTCCCTATCTGGATTGTGTCATGCCACAGTCAGGTAATGAGGATAGAGTGGGAAAAACGCACATGGGCTTATACTGGCATATATGCAACTACAGACAATCTATGATTATGTGAACATAGATTATAAGGTGCTGCACATGTAAAGAGAGAACTCATTTAGATTTATTGTCCTGTAATGTTTTTTACAAATTGTAAAAACTCAAGTAGAAAGTTACACTTTGTTATAAAGTAATTCAATATGTTCATAAATGTGGTTATGAACATGTCAGCTAAGATGGGAAAGTAAGGATCTGATGATACACAGTCAGCAGAAACTTTTCTGAAATGTTGAGGTTTTTTATCCAATATTGTATTTTGCATTGCAAACAACTTTGTAAGACTGATTTTTAACATATTGCATTCATATACATGATGATCTTTAACATCAGGGTTAAGGCATGACCCCCCTTTCTCATAACACACATGATTAAACAGTGTAGTGATATTGATATCACATACAAGTGCAATTTTCTATCCAGGTTCAGAACAATATTGCCCATCAGTGTCAGTCTGCAAATGGAAAATGTTGACCATGGTTGTAACTGATACTGATTGGGACATTAGCAGACCATTTGGAAATATGATTCAGGCAATTCAGAAGAAAAGTCCATTAACCATAAGGACAAAATATATGAAATATATTACTTTGGCAGAACAGATGAATGGCATCATTAGCTTTTACTTCAGCTGTTCTCAGATGTTCCAGCAACATTCATTATCAACATATATTTCAATTGTAAATGCTCTCAACCTGTTAATATGTCCTAATGAGCTGCTGAATCAGTGACATACCTCATGTATAATCTTCAGAAGAGCAATCATTTCAAATTACATTACATATCATAGAGCATTACAGAAGATGAATTTATAGACATTTTAGGGGACAGTGTATTTTCAAATAAAACCGGTTTGTATTTAAATTATATACCAGCATTCAAACTTAAGTAATTAAGAGTTTAATTATTGTTAATAAGTAATCCAATTGAATGTATAGCTGAAATAGATAATGGCTAATGCAATCACTGTTGCATATACATATGCGCCATAAGCCCTAATATTTGTAATGTCAGGGAATCGGATTTCTGCCTCGGACATTCATTGAGGGTGCCGTGCATAATCAACAAGATTATACAAGATTATTGTTTAGCATTTAGCTTTGAATCTGCATATTGCAGCTTCACTTAGCTGTAGGTCAATGAATAAACATGTGCATAGCTCATTGCAAAGCAATTATGTTATGGAGCCTGTGATTTTGGAGAAGTTAATTAGCTGCTGGTTTGCCTTGCAGCCAGTCCCACTGAAGTATTTTACAGCACTGACTGTCATTATCATGGCATGTAAACACTATTGCTGTTTTTATATGGAGCTCCTCAGGTTTTAGCTTTATGGCCAAATTCCAAAACATTTAAAGTGAACCATGTTTAACAATGTGGAACATATTACACATTACTATCACAAGTAAGGGTGGTAAATTTCATTTAGGCACTTGATGGAATCTTTCTTTGTTGGGCCGGCTGTATGAGTCTTGTTGAAAAGGTTTATATGTCCTTCTTATGGGTCCTCATTGAAAGATTAAATTCCAGGCCTCACACCATAATAAATCTCAGGTGTAGGGTGGGACTGGAAAGAAGAGCTATCAATAAAACGGGCCTTTCTTGTCAAGGAGGAAGCAAAGGAATAAACAAGTTGTAGGGAAACAATGCTGCCCTTTCTGGAAAAAGTGGCAAATTGACTTGTATGTAAATAAGTGACCTTTTGTATGGGAGAAAAGGGGCATTGAAGCATGCCACTGAATGCTTTATACTTCCCCCTTTTTTATATTTTGGTGTTACAATTGGACTTGACTGAATTCCTCTTTGAGCATCTGAGCTTTTGCTGTTTAAAAGTAAAGCTTGCTTTCTGATGTTCAGAACTTTGGAGAGTCATATTTGGAGCTGGTGAAAGTTTCCTTTACCACCTTTTTATAAATTAGAGTTAGTTCTATTTATGTTTTCTTGCTAAGTATAAAATACAGAGAAATCTCACGTTCAGATAAATTAACAATTCTGGTAAATTGCATCGTCTTGGTGACGAGCCACTAGGATTAATGGAGATATAGAAACTTCATAAGGCTCCTGATGTATGTATGTCTGTCTGTCTGTCTGTCTGTCTGTCTGTCTGTCTGTCTGTCTGTCTGTCTGTCTGTCTGTCTGTCTGTCTGTCT
>JBAMHV010000019.1:4246102-4287613 GCA_037177535.1 Pseudomugil gertrudae
TTAAGCAAATCAAGATTTATTGGGTAAAAAAATATAATCTGGCTGTTCCTAAATCAAATACACATTAAATGACATGTACACAAAAACATATCAAATTACTTTGCTGTGGCTCTTTGAAATGTTACACGCTAAATCCTCATTTAAATAGGCGTGTCTCCAACACTTTGCACCCGCTGTCTTTTGCGTCAGCAATCTTCGTAGATCACGTACAAACCACGGTCTCACCCCACACTGATTAGTACACGCAAATTGAGATCTTAGTAGATTTGAACCAAAGTGTATACCTACAGATTATTACAAAGTGTTCAGCCCTTTTTCTCAGCTCTAGCTTGTAGTTGTCCTTAAATCCTATAATAAAACAACTTAGTGGTGAGCCGATTTTCTTTTCATCAACCTCTTAGCGGGCATAATATAGTGAATGATCAAATGCTCACTGTACCTTTTGTGACCCTCATCATTTATTTGAACAGCGGAAATGTCAGAGGATAATCGACTGATATACTGCTTGTTGGCCTCTTTAATCATACCCGAATGGCTTTCACCTATTATAGCTGTTTCCTTCTTCTAATTACCCTGATCTAATAAGTGCATTTGCTTGCTGTGACAGACACGCATCCCAAACTGTTATGACTGTCATTACCCAGCCGCAACGCGGTTCCTATTTTCGCTTAATTAGACATTGCTAAATGTTAACAGATAAAGCCTGGGCAAGCAAGTCAGTCTGTGTTCACATTTACACCCAGGCTGAGCAGATGGCAATAAATTAGAAATGAGAAAGACAGGGGGAGAAAGAATCGGGCCGAATTACTCTCTGAAGTCTCAAGAAAGAAACAGCCATTCCCACATTTCTAGCATATTTAAGAAGGTTTGTGTTTGTTCAAATGAACAGTTGTGGAGGCACTATGATGAACAATTTAAACCTTGCCCACTTTCTTCTGCTGGTTGGTTTTATTTATTTATTTTGGTGGTGTTAGTTTATGTAATTAAATTCAAAGATACTATAGATGGCTACCATAATGGAGCATCTTCTGTTCAGCATTAAGACCAAAGCATTTCCATACTGTAATCATCTTTAAATCAAACACTGCAACTCCTTTGTACATAAGCTGAAACCAATGAAAGCAGCAATAATTTCTCAAAGTGAGAAAAACTCTTCATGGATTGATGTTAAATAAATTGTGGGAAATAAGCACTGAATGTGTCGTCTGAACTGTTGCTTTTAGTAGATACAAATAAATGAATAGTAATTCTCTGAACATTGTTATTCACTGAGACTTAAATGCTAAAATCTCCACCTCTGCAGTCAACAGAATACTAATGGATTATTGCACTAAATTGCACCTTGTGCAGCACAAATACATCTCAGACAGAAATGAAAAATTAACACCACTAATGTGGGTGCTTTGGTGTAATGGCCACCTTGCTGGGAGGCACTTTTAATTCCTGTTTTAACTTGAAAACCAAGCATGAAATAAAGTTTATGCTGAATTGATTTTCTCCTTTCTCTCTTTTGTTTACATTTTTTTGCTCCACATCTGCTAATAATGGATTCCTCATTCAATGGGTGTCTTATTTGATTGATTGTTTGAATACCATGCACATGTAGAGAGGTGGTGTTGACAAATTGAGTGGTTTTGATACTGTTGTGCTATCTTTATGTGATTGAATGATAAGGAATAACTGAAAAATAATTAAACCACGTTGGTATGGACTATTGGTATGGAGCTGATGCACAAGCTTCTTGATTGCCATGTTTGTTTGTTTTTTTTCAATCACATAAAGTTTAGGTGTTTACAGAGCAGTACACAGATGTGTACAGAGAAGCCATCGCTACACTAACCTTTTGTTTTAGTTACCTAAATTGTCCAAGTTTGAGTGTCGGGCTTAGCTAGTACTGTTTAAAATGGATTGTGATTTCATTGGCTGTCTTTCCATATGATTCAACCTGTGTTTAACTTTACAATTTTATTCAAAGTGCAACTACATTAGTCTCTTTTTGAGAGTGAGATTCATCGCCATGGTCTTTCTATTACTGCAGTAATCTAAATGCAAATTTTAACTGTCCCTTTTTCCACCAGGATGATGCTTCTGGCACAGCATGTGCACTATTGAGATGTATTTTCCTTCTCCCATTCTACATTGGTTACATGGAAATGGAACTCCTGTTGAAGACTGCTTACCATGTTGTTGTGTTGTACAAACAGACCTCTCTAAGTAGGCAAAAATAAATCCTTTTGCTGAAATTGTCACACAGAATTTCTGACGAAACTAAAACCATGTGAAAAAAAATCTTTAGAGATGATTTGTGACATTACAACGTGCAATCAGCTGAGTAATGGATCGGTTGTAGTGGTGTAATCTGATGTAGATATTAAGTGTAAAGTAATTATGGATTTTCCTTCAAAATAAAATGCAAAGTAATACATATGGATTGGGTGTAATTGTGAAATGTGTATTTTGCAAAGTTTTCTACACAGATAATGTTACATTAATGCATGTGGAATTTGGATATACACAGTGTGATACCATGGATATTCTCAATACACTGATATGGATTGGTGGCAGTGAAAGACTTCATCATTTCTGTCTCTCTCCCTGCTCTATCATCCATTTCTCCTGCATGGATATAGTCCTGAGTGACACCTAGTGAGCTGCTTTCTCCTATCTTCTCCTCGTCACCGCTGTATCAGCACAGGAGCTGAACGTGTCTGTCCTTGTGTAACTCTAAACCCATGTGTTGTTCTGATACAACACATCTGCTTATTACATTTATTCTTTGCTTCTCCATTGTACCTGATCATTGTGATCAGGCTACTAATTGTGTTAAAATATATCATCCGTATAATTAATTTCTTGTAGCTGTCTGCTATTTGCTGAAATAAAATAGAAAATAAGAAAAGAAACTCTGCCGGTTACTAATATGTCAAAAAAATGGCTGCAACACAGAAATGTTGGACAATCCATTTGAATGATTATATTATTGCCCTGTCTTTCTCTCTCTGTCTCTTTCTCCCTGTCAATATATTTTAGGTGTCAAGAAATGTGCTTCGATTTTCAGTTGTAGTTTATTAAAAGGTCAAAGCAGAATGCCAAATCTTGGTCTTCTCTAAGAACAGAACTGTACTCTTACAGAATGCTGAATATCAGGGAAAAATAGATAATAAAGTCTGTTGCATACATTTTTTATGTCACAAATTAAAATATTCAAAACATCTGATTAAATCTTGCAGATTTTTAAGTCTTACAATGTATGACACAGAATTTTGTACTATTCAGTCTCTTGTTAACAGGGAATATATCAGAATAGATTATTAAAGAAGTTCAACCATTTCTAACAAAAGTATGTTACCCATGATCGCCTCTGTAATGTGTATTTCTCACCTAAAACTGCAAACCTATTTTGTACATCATATTTTTAGTTTTTTCTCACAAATGTTCTCAGATTGTTGTGTTTTAGTGTGAGTATACGTGTTAAGTGGTAATTTTTATTAACCCTGTAAATGAGTATGGGAAAACCTGTTGTTGTACATCTGTACTGCTGTGCAAGTCAAGACCATTTTAAAAATAGAAAGAATTTCCAAAAAAGATTAACCTTGAAAAGAAAGAAAACAGTCCGAGTGGGGGGGTTTAACACCAACTTAGACTGGACTATTAATTCCTGTAGAAGTCCCTGATAGGACAATAGGTTTATAAAAGGCTTTCTGTCATCTCAGTTGAAGGTACTCACATCTCACTTTCTCTGGAGGGTAATTGTACAATCTGAGAGGTAGTTTTTTGCATCTTAAACAGTTTGAGCTAATGTTTACCTCCACCAAAGTGGGGGTCATGAATTTGGCAGCCTGTCAGCTTAAACTAAATTTTCATGCTACTTTTAGGGAATCATGAAAATAAAAATAAGGAACAAGTGATTAGATCATACTGTCTGCAAGGAAGATTTGTTTTTCTTAATGATCCTTTCCAGAGAGGAGATAAGGATAATCTTGCCATTAGTGCTTCTAAGCCGAAATAATGTCTCTAATCATTGGTAAAAAATAAATTAACTAAAAAACACAAATAAATTTGTAAAAAAAATACAATTACTTGGTGGAGATATGCTCTTGAGTGCCTTTATGTAGGTATTTTGACCAGATCTTTTCACAATAAAAAACTTTAGCATATTCCTAAAGCCAGATAAATTGTTTTAGAAGTTTTATTGACTCACAGGATAACAGCTGTTAACAGGACAATTATCCAGATAAAAGGTAAAAAAAAAAAAAAAAAAAACACGTTTAAGTGCTTTAAGGGACTGAAGTCTCCTTTCTCACTACAAATCTTTAAATAGGATGATAAATGATGTGAACCTTGAACTAGCATATTCATTTCTTTAAGGTGGCAGCAAAAACTGGAACTAAAGCATCCCTCAATTTCTAAAATAAACAAACATATCTACTTTAGGGCTCTTAAAATATCACTCTTTGGCTTACATTCCTCATAATGAAAAAAGAAGACTTTGTTTAACTCAACTCCACTTGTTTATTTACCTCAGATAAGGTCTACACTCCTACAAATGTGAGCTAATGTTGATGTTAAACCAACATTTTATCCCATATCATCATACAGTACATTCTCTGAATGCAACTTGTTGAATTTCCTTTAACAAGAAGTCACAAGAAGTCCTTTTACTAGAAGTCACAATCCTCATTATTGCTATGTAACAACTTCTCAGTTTTTAGAGATTTGATAATGTTAATCATGTTTTATGATGTTGTTATACTTTTGTGCATTTATTCATCCTGTTTGAATGATTGAATGAATGATCCATAATTCATGTTACTTTATATGCACCAGTGTTAAGATTTTAACAGTGTAGAACCTAAACTTCAGCCAAGCCTCAAACGGTTTATTGGTTGCCTGAGACAAACCATGCCTTCCTTGGGTGCATCTGCATGTTTCAAAATTGGAGACACTTAGAGTCAGAACAAATATGAAGAACAAAAAGAGACTGAACAACACTAAACAAAGAAAGTAATTGAGACACAGAGATGTTACAAGGACTGAAACTATGAAACCATGCTTGAACTTCATCTCATCATGATGATGGGATGATAGAAACCATGGTACAAAGATGGTTTCCTGGCTCTGAGAATGCTTTAGAGTTCCTTCTATGGAGAACAAACTATGAAGTTTTTGTTTATCTTTTATCACTAGATTTGTAGATAAGACAGGATTTATTTGACTTTTTCCAACACCCTGCTCCCTGCACAATAAATTAATGCTACCTTTTTATGATAACTGGAGCAAATACAGACATGTCTTTATTCTTATTTATAGATGTTTAATCATTCTAAACAACTCTGGTGAAGAACTTTTTACTAATCACCATCAGACAATGTCATCAATGACACGTCAAAAGCAAAAGATACCAAGCTGACAAACCACAAAAACAGAAGGACACATGTTCATAAATCTTCTTGGTGCTAGAATGGGTCATACACCATTTGGTGGTCCCCCTCCAGATTCTGGATCAGTCTAGTCCACAGAGCATATAAAGAGACTGTTCTCTCATCAATTATAATGGTTGGCGAGTCACAGTGATGGGAATCTGTTTCTTTCAGGTCTTGTCTTTTAATGGCAATCAATGTTTTTCCTGCCAGACTCAGGAATGTAGTTTTTCAGTTCTTTAAATATCAATTAATAAACATCTCAGCTTAATTTATATGTAATTCCTCCTACATGTTTTATTTTGGCATAAAATTTAGATTGATCCTTATATTTATTATATATTTATTTGTCTTATTTGCTTAACTTGTTTTGAACATATTTTTATTTCTATTCAAGTACTCATATTTTATCCCGTGTACAGAGCTTAGACTACATATTTACTTTCCTGGCCATTGTCTGTCGGATTTCCTTTGGTCAGGATTTCAGTCAGTGCAAGTGAGAAATTATGAGTATCCAAGCGTGACTGATTAAATTGTTTAATAATTTATTGACTGAATAAGTAATTTAACCTAATATCTGAAATCATAGGTTTCCTTTTACCCTATATTTTAAAATAGATAGCTAGAAAATAAGAGGTGGTGCTCCCAAGAAAAACATTAATTATTAATATTAATATTTTAATTACCATTGTGTTAATTAACAATGTGTTAACAAAACTAACAGAATATTTGAAATATTTTTATTAGCATTCACCTTATGTGTCAGTTTTTCAGTCATGTTTGTTTTACATTAAACTTTTGTGAAGTTTTTATCCTTTCTGCATTCTCCCAGACCATTTGGAATCTGGAACATCATTAAACTATGTGATTATATGGACTTGGAGCATAAACAGTCAATTATTTGTACCCTTCAGCACATTTGGCCAACCTACAAAGAACTAATGTAGAAGCAAGGATTCCTCATATGCATTGTTGAGTCTGACAACTTTACTATTCACTAAATAAAGGTCAACAGACTTGAAATGTCTGTTTCAAGTAAGTGTTTTCTACTTGTTTGTGCAGAATCTACATTTGAGATGAAATATGTCTGATGTGATATGAGAAAAAGAGCATACCAGATGGATCTTTCTCCTACCTTCTTGAATCCCTATTTGATACAATGATAGTAAATTCTCCAGCACATGTTTTGATGCAGTTTAAACCATTTGGAAAAAGATCAATTACCCAAAAGCAGCTGGTCCAAACTTTTTACTTCTCTGACTGTCTATGGTGCGGATTTGTTATATAACGCAATGTGCCATAAATAGATGCATGTTCGTAATGAGTGTCTTATTCGTTGTATGTTTTTATACATGTGTGTAAAAAGATAATATTTGGACCTTAAATGCAGAAGTGTACAGTTATATCTGCCATCAAATACTCACTCTAATTTATTGTGGGCATTGATGTACATTAGCCTATGATTTATAGTAGGGAGAATACTAATAATCAGACTTGTAGAAACACAAAGCCAATAGATTTTTTTTCTTTTTTTTAAATATATATCAGCATAGCTACTCCCATTGTTTTTATCTATGTTAAGTTTTAAAGTGATGGTGAAATGTATTATTACAATAACTTTTAATGATCAAGTTTGAGAGTAAGTGAGCACCATCTAGTACTTAGAATATGTCATGAGGAAAGTTTGATGCAGAGAAAGGTCTGTTTAATTATTTAATGACTTAAATCGATTAAGTAGTCTGCAAAAAAAAAAAAACAAGAAGATGAAAAATAAATGGCAGATAAATAGATGGCAATCATGATCTACAGTATTATCCTAATTTGAACTCACAGTGGGAGTAAATGAAGATGAAAATGCAGAGTAACTTAAGGGGTTCCATTGTAATCCTGGCACAGACAGCACATTTGGATTTAGATTTATTATGCTGAAGCATTGTGTACATAGGTTTGGTGTGACTCTTAATTACTGTGTGATAGAGGACGGAGCTATTGATGGGTGATGCATCGATCGAACATTTGACATTTATTTTAGAGCTGTCAGCACAACCTCCAAAAAAAAGAAAAAAAAACATGTAATAATGTTGACTCGATAACCGTAAAAGTCAGGACAGATGTGTATGCTGGACAAATACAGATTCTAAAGACAGATAAGGTTACATACTACACCATGATGTGGCTATTAGGATCAGGATATTCTGTTGCACACCCCATTATGTGGTTATAAACCACCACCTGCGATCACAATCTGTGCTCTGCGGTACTTTTCTCGTTGTGAGAGCTTGGTAACACACTAACTATTAATGTATATTTAAGAGAAAAACACAATTACTTAAAACTAGTTTTTGTGTTTAGTGCACTGCTTTCATGTATGTAACTGGGGTAAATTTCCATTAATGTGTTGTAGCCATTACTTATTTTAGTTGCCACATATGCCAGAAGTATGAATCTTTGCCTGTCTTGGTTTAATTATATGGAATAGTTTCTTTCCTGCATTTTTATATGGATTTTATATTATGTAAGTAGGCTGGAGTGTGGATAGTTAAGTAAATCCCCCTTGAGTATGAAAATCCATGTTCTTTCCAGCTCTGATGTCAGAGTGGTGGCACCACAAATTTAGTCTCAAATGAAACTGTCTCAAGTTTACTTGAAGAGTCTATTCTACTGTGGTAGCACTTTTTATTTTTATTTTTAAATCTTCTTCCACTACAATGCTCCCTCTGACAGAAATGTGAGCAGGGAGCAGTGCTTTTGCAACTGCCAAATGGGGAATCTACATTATTGATCAATGATTTTCTGTGTGTCTGCTTCCTCAGAAGAATATTTAAATTACCTGTGTCATTATCTGTATCTATGATTAGAAAGTATTAATATAACAGTATAAAAGTAGTGTTACTTATTGACTTGATCTTGGAGTTGGTTGGTTTTTAGTTCTTTTTACATGCTTCCAAAGACCAAGATACAGAACTGCTTTCATACTATTGTTTTTGTGTAAAACACAATCCTGATGCCAGCGCTTCCACATCATAGAATCTATTCTGGGCAGAAAAGACTGACTTGAGTATCAATTTACAAGCAGTAATTTTCAAATGAGTGTTTTAGTTAAATCAATTCAATTTTATTTGTATAGCATCATTAAACAAAAAACCTTGCAGGCAATAAATTCAAGCCAATCCATTGTGACCCAATTAAAGCAATCCACATTAGTCCAATTTATAATAAGTGTGTAAATACAAGCCAATTCATAAATGTTTCCAATGAGACCTGATACTTTGGTAAAAAAAATCAGCATGCAGTACATTTCCGTACAGATTTTTAGTTGTTTGGTTCAAATGGGAACAATACAAAAAGGCCATACATTAGCATAGCATGAATATTGTCAGCATAAAACATTGTTTTTCTCATATTGATTTTCACTGTGGATGGGAGTCTTTTTAGTATAATGTAATAATCTTAAAATTAGAACGTATATGTGAGACTGTAAGCATGAGGAGAGACTGAACCTGTAGAAATAAATTAACAAGACAGAATGAGCTGCTTAAGCTGACTTTTTGTAGGTGGCTGTACTGATTCTGATTAAGAGCAACATCTTTTGTGAGAAAGATGAAAAATGTTTTTTTCACAATGGCATTGTGAGTTGTCTTTCCTTTTCTTTCTCTGTTATACCTTTGTACCTACATATAGAAGGTGTGAGCTCTATGGAATACCAGAATACCTTAAAGATAAATATAATTCTATGAATACATACTGGGCGAGTTTTCCTTTCAAGTTATGTCCTTGAAATGAAATCTCTTTTAAAAAAATACTCTGGACCTAATTTCATTAAATGGAAGGGTTTGCCAAGTCATTGAACCAAAAATGAAGCAGCTCAACTCTGAGTCTGTTAAAAGGATTGGGGTATCAACTTTATATGTGGTTAACGTGCTATGTCGTCCAGTCAACTTTAACTCCTGCCTAACTTACTGATTTATACAAGGTTTCATTCCTGAAACGTGAACATTTTCTACTCATCTGTGCTGCAAAAAAGAAGTAGAAAGAAAGAAAGACACAAGGAAATATTACTCCCATGGTGGTGTGGGTTATTAGACACATGGTCCCATTAAGCTAAGTCTTATTATCAGACTAATGGGGAACTCAGAAAGCATTAGGGGTTGGAGCTTACTGATGTATAGTTATAATAATCACATTGGTTGTGCTAATGGGTGTTTGTTTTCTATCTATTTGTGTACTAGGGTAATATTTATGCTCATCTCTCTGTGTGTGTATGGCTGTGTATGCCAATTTTAGATTGAAGCATAACTCACTGTTTTATGTAAGATGAGTTAGCATAATAAACATTTCCTCTTAGCTTCTCATTGGATTTTCTAGTGTTAGAAAACTGGTGGTACAATCACATTGTCACAGACTAATGTGCCATTATGCACCAAGCACACACTGGAAATTTAGTGTAATAATTATCTAATTAATTAAAGAAGATCAAAGAATTAGACTTAAAGAGAGCATTTAGAATTTTGACTGAGATGGCTTTTGGTGACCACAGCATACGATAAAAATGATACGCCTCATGGAATCCCATCTACCTTCCCTTTAGCAATTTTCACTCCAAGCTATTGATGTTTGCAGCGTGGCACTCTGCACTGCTGGGTGATATTACTCTGAGATAAGTGGCTGCAAAAAGATCCACTTTAACCTGTGGTACCTTTTGTGCAAATATGTGAGGCACCACTTTGAGAATGAGTGACTTAAGATGTGGCTGCTCTTTTGGACTATTTCTTGAAATGGTTTTGATCACCTTTTCTTGCCACCTCCCTTGTCTTCCATTGTCTTGCTCTGGTAACTGAGAACAATAAAAGGTACAAAGCTGACTGGAAGCACGAAGAAAGTCATGGGTAGATATATTTAATTAAAAGAAGAGTAGTGTATCTTTACATTCTGCACTTTTGTGTCTCAATGCTCAGTTTTTCCTTTTTTTAAGGAGAAAATAAACTGCATGCGTCTATTTGGTTATTTACACATTTTGTTGAACATCCTGTTCCTTTGAGAGTTTCTGTCACTGAGCAAAGTTCGACTGCCATGCCTCTTTGCCTTTTTGAGATTTTCTTTTTTCAGTCTGTCCTCTAATCTAATGAACCCTCAGCTGAGCCTCACTGTTGAAACAGGAGTGGTCTGAACCTGAAGGCATTTAGAGAGCTGTTTGAGTACCAGTATTTTTAAGCACTTAATTAAACTGACACAAGCTCTATGTTCAGTGTTTAATCAAAGCAGAGAAGGTATGACAAAGTAGCCCACTGCTGTTGCACAGTTCAGTGAATTTTAAGAGGCAGTGTGATGTTTTCACAAACGCTGATTTCGAGACAATTTACTTACGTATACCACATTCCAATCAAGCACATGTGGTTGGCAATGATTCTGTAAATGGTCTTCTGAAAATTAATTTATATAGTTTATTTATTAATATTTAAGAATTCTGAAAACTATTCTTAATGTTGTCACAAAAGACTCATCTGTATTTGTAATCAAGCATCACAGTTCAACATGATTAGCCTCAAGCAGTGCTGATATAATGAGTCAGCCAGGTAATATTAAAAGGTGGGCTCTTTCGGGCTCTCAAGTGACATAACTGCCTTAATCAAACAGTTATCACACTAGAGGCCAGGGGGAGATAGAATAATGAGAAAGCAATATCACAGATTAAGAATTAGCCTTTTCTGTAATGGCTCTGTCTCCGGTCGATGGGCTTTACTGGTGCAGCATGCAAAACTATACTAAAAAACATTTGAGGATGAAGCACAGGTTTTCTGACTAACTGATGTATAAAAAAAAGAACATTTTCTTATGCATCAAATATAACACAACTGTTTGCTTGTAAATACTGTGTGTGTGAGTGTGTATGTCATGGCACAGTATGTAATGCTATGTATATACCAAACAAGTTAAGTACAAATCAATCAAACTATAATCCAATTTAATCAGATTAGTCATAATTAAGATACATCCAATTCAGTATTGCTTGATGCCAATCACGAATTAAAGCATTTTTTGGAGTACAAAAAGAAAAAAATAAACAGTGATGGCTTAGCAAAGGAAGCTGATTAAATCTACATGTTGTAGTTGCAAAGATTGCTGTCAAAGGTGGAAACCGGTTAATGATTTCACATCAACAGGAGTACCACCCATTACTGTTTGGCAACTTTAATCTGCTACTACTTTGAATTGAATGTTTGTTTGCAACTATTTCCAGAGCCTTTGTATCCAACATTGGTAAAAATGTATAGACTACCAAAGCTTTTCTTAGAATGTTTGCTTTTCACTATGATTACGTTTGGTTGGTATTATTTATACAATATGAACAATTAGAGCAGCACATGATTCTTTGAAATGTTCATGTGTATAACTGTAAATTGGATACAGATGTGTTTTTACCAATATACACTTCCTCATATAATCTTTAATTTATGCAAATGTTAATGGGTTCCATTCACAGCCCAGCACCTCAGCTTTTCATCAACATCTCCTTCAGCACTGTTAAACTCACCCTGGCAGCTCATGCTGGTGAGAAAAAAACATCGATAAAATAATGATCAGAGTTAATATCACTCAAAGTGCCGAAATCATGAGCTTAATGCATGGATTTTATTGACTTTCTGCAGAGGAAATTGAAATATTTAGCTGGGCAGCTTAGTCAGGTCTAAAGCCCCTTCTATGTGTAAAATCTTCTTCACCTAACATTTTGATATTTTTTTTGTTTGTTTGTATGTTTGTTTAATCTATTCGTAATATTTCCTTGGAACATGATTAAAATGTATTTAGGAGTCTTTAGCTCTGGGCTGGGAGAGCAGATTGCCCTGGCATTGGTTGGGTAGTGGAGCCTTGGACTGTGTGCTCAAGGTCCACTCTCCTCCTGGGGGCAGGGGCAATCTGCACCCGGGTGGGTTTGAGCTGGCCTTGGCAAGAAGCTGCAGGTGAGGGTTGGGGCATTGTCTGGTGTTCTGTTGGCGCGCTGGGGCTCATGGGGTCTCCAGGGTGAAGGGGGGGTTTTGGGTAGTTGTGCTGGATGGGGGAAAAGGGTGGGAGTCCAATTGGGCTGGGAGAAGTGGTGTCCATGTACTATCTAGCATGGGTATAGAGATCCACAGGTGATGATAGGTTAAAGTGTGAATGTGTTACTACAATGAAACTAATAATAATAATAATAATTTATAATAATATTATTAATTATTATGTTATTGTTGTTAGCATTATAATATTCAATACTGTCAATAGTATTATTTTTATCTATTTATTTTTCAAAATATTATTTAGATTATTAATCATAACTTAAACTGCTACTACTACTTTCATTAATATGACTAATACTTATCCCAATATTATTTTAAGATTATGTATGAGTTGGTAGGGTGTGTATGGGAAGTGGTTGTCACGTGCACTTGGGGGTCGGCCTCGTGGTCTTGTGAATGGTGAGCCGGGGATCTGGGCTCTCCTGCTGTCACGACCCCCTACAACGTTTCATGGGTGTATTTTCAGGCTGGTGGCGAGTCTTTGGCTGTGGTGCTGCCTGGTCTGGACATTGGGGTGGCTGCTTCTGAATTGCCCTGCCCTTCTTGGCTCCTAGGGAATGAGGGTGCCCAGTGCCGCTAGTGGTTCAGCCTCTGGAGAGAAGTTGGCTTACCTCCAGATTAAATTTCTGGGCATTCTCCGCCCTGTCACACACACATGAGGTGGTGGGAGGTGTGCACATTCTGCTGGGTGTGGCAGACAGGGGTTATCTAAAGCCACTTTTCTATTAGTACCTACTCGACTCTACCCTACAGATCCAGCAGTACTCTACTGGTTTTCCATTGCAAGTCGAGATCCTCTAATGTGGGAGGTGTCCCCCCGCACAATGCGTTTAGATAGTTTGTGATGTTTGCGACATGACACAACAAAACAACACATTCTGCAGAACACCACAAAAGAAGATGAACACCACGGAAGAAGACTGAGACAAAGATGGAAGACCTCAAGTCTTTTTACCTGGTGCTCGGATTTTGGTGCGTCATTGGAAATAGACTCATGATAATCTGAACATATTTTCTGGTGGCCATTAAAACCACAGTCTGGAGCCGCTGTGTAGTGACATCACTCACATCAAGCCAATCAGTGTACACCAACCTGTGGACGTAACCCTACTCACATGACTCAACACGCTTGGAACCTCGACAAAGTAGGTACAGTCAAAGTAACTATACAGTTCAACAAATCCCAATGGAAATGCTCTGTTTCCATGTGGAAAAGGGTGGGGTAGAGTAGATCCTAGTGGAAAAGCGCCTTTAGTAGCCTTGCATGCTGCACCTGATAGTGTCTCCCCTCTCCCTTTGTATTGCACATAGACAGAAAAAACCCTAGCAAAACAAAAGCATCCAACCAACCGGGGTTGGTACATTGCTGGGGCAGTGATGGTACATGGCCCTTTAATGCCCATTTTTTTTAGGTGCAGCCAAGACAGAGGGAGTTGATTGCCCCATTGATGTGGGGGCTGGGCAAGCTATGACGGGGGCAGGTGGATGCCCAGTCTGCACAAGAGCGGACAGAACCGGAGGTGGTCTTTGGGGTGCCCTGGCATTGAGCCGGGACTTTCTCAGGGGCTGGGTGACTCAAAGGCTCGCCATGCTTTCCAGAACTTGGGATCCTCTGGATCTGCCCCCGGTCCTTGGAAGGGACAAAGTTGCATTTGCTTGATCACTCAAAACAACCTTAATGTTAAGCACACACATGCACACACGCACACTTACAGAGATGCAAACACACACTTACACCACCACACATGCATATGGACCCACACACATAGACATGATAATGTTGCTGCTATTGTTGCTCATGGATTATAAAGATTATCCTTCACATCTTCTGATGATATCTGGTGTGAGTTCTTAGAATTTACTGAAAAACTTACTATTTCTTTCAGGTGTAGAACATGTTTAGTTTTTCTGTTGAGGATGTTTTGAGCTTATCTAGCTTGTTTTCTTCTTTTTTTGTTTTTCTCACCCTTTTTTCTCTTCTTTTCTTGGCTTATCTTTTTCTAAGCACCTCGCTTTCGCTGTCTCTTTCTGGTCTAGTCGAGCAGTTATAAGATGTAAAGGCAAAAACACATCTATAATAATAAGCAATATACAAAAATAAATAAATAAAACCCAAAATTCAATGGGTCCTTGTATCCAAAAGGCTCCTCTTGGCAAAGTAAATGTGTGTGCACAACACAACAGGCAGACCATCTTTCTGCTCTCATGATGTTGGACAAGGCAGGTTAAAATAAAAACAAAGAAATGGGAAAATGATTAAAGTACAGTTTGCAAACAGCTGCTGATAACTTGTTGTTGCTTCTTTCTTGGTGTTTAAATGAGGGCAGTACAGGAAGAAAATGTGTCCTGTCTTATATGTGGCATCACCCAGATAAATGGCATCTCTCTTAAGTTTAAAAGTGAAGACCACACAGCCCTGACTCAATATTGGCAATAATTGTAATTCCTGGAGTTGTTGTGCAGCAGCATCCCAAGGCAGAGAAACTGCACTGCTCAACTTTTTTATTTGTTTTTCTGGGACACTCTATCACTGTTCGGCCCATTTCACTTTATGGCACCATGTCACATGCCACTAACTGGATATCAACACACTGGCCATTTAGAACACTCACTGTGGTTGATTTAACAAAGAAACACAAGAAGACATTAAAGGAAAAAGTAAATAAAATAGATAAATGGATAGAGCAAGTTATAACACAAGAGTCAACATTGGACTGACTTTTTAGCAGGAGGGGGAGTGTGTATGTTTTACCACTGCTCATATATTTTTATTTTTATTTCTTGGCTTCTGGCTCTGAGATCTTAGCAGTCTGACAAAGGGGGCATGTATGTGATTCACGTACACTTACTTACACTTACCCATATTTGCATTGTCCTTAAAATATTCTGGATATGGTTTAAAATGTTATTGTAATTTGTAAAATCTGAATGTTAACTTGCTAACTTGTGTCTATTTCTTCTCTTTTTTATATTTTGGCCATTAATGTTTGTCATTCATTATAGTTAGAGGTTTCTTATTTAAGAAGTTATTCATCATCCATCAGCCCCTTTTAATCTGAATAAGAATGACAAATAAGCATGCATTAACTTTTAGAAATGGTAACCTCATCCTGAATTTGTTCTGTTTTTAATTCTGATTATTCAATATTTTATATATTATAATATCTTTTATCTGTGTAGTAACAGTTCTGGTCCTAAAAGTCCCACAGGGAGAAACTTTATCTCTCTCTCCGTTTGTACTTTATTCTTTGCGAGCTGTGTTGAAATATTGAATAGATGGAGTCTTATGCTGACAATGGTTATAAAGGGCTTATGAATAACTTCACATTCTCCATTTCATCTCCTTGACTTTATTCTCTTCCAGTTAGCAACTAAACTTTAAAAAGCTATCGCTCTGTGTTCAAACTGGAGCAGATTAATGTGAATATAAAGAATGATAAAATCCTCCCTGGAAAATACAATCTGTTTTCCATAAGTCTGTGAAGCGCAGTGAAAACAAAACTATTATAAACATTTTTAGCTTACTGCAGGCTGCAAAGTATGCACCTGTAAAGTCAGGGGTAACTTCTTTACATTTTGTTTCTCTGCTTAGTTGCAAAATCTGCCTTGAACATTTATCTTAACACATGCACTGATAATTTAATTTGACAGAATTTTCAACACTGTTGATTTCATTGTAAAAATGGAACACAAATTAAACACATCAGTCAGCTATCATTTTATACCTGCTTAGTAAAATTGCTTAGTGCCCTGAAAAACCCCTACAGGATGTAGGCACCAAACCTCCAGGGTATTGCAATGGATTGGACCTCTGTGGATAGCGCTTGTTTTGGCACATCCCATGGATTCTCTATCGGATTGGGATCTAGGGAGTTAGGAAGCTAGGTCAATACCTTGGGTTTCTTTGTTACATCGCACAAGCCCTTCCTAAGCTGTTTGTGCAGTGTGGTGGGCCACATTGTTCTGTTAAAGGAGGCTACTGCTGTCGTGGAATTTTGTAGCCTTGAGTGTGTGTGCATGGCCTGCACCACTTTTAAAGTGGGTTTATTATTTAGAAATTAACTTTCACTTGAATCCAGGAAAACTCAGGGTTTCCTTGCAAAGTTCTGCATGGTAAAACCACTGACATTAATCCTCTGACCTGTCACAAGTGGTTCAAATATGGTCCGTTAGGTGCATGTTTATGCTAAATTGCTTTCATAAAATACTTGAAGATTAATTAGGATGAACAGTGCCAAGTGCCATTTCAGTGACAGTCTGTTGCTTAATTACAAAAAAAAGATCTACCCATGGATTTCTTAAAAATGGGGAGAAAACTATTAAGTTTTGATGAACAGCTACTGTGAGGCATCATCTGCCTAATGTAGCAACTCTATGCAGCACCCTTTTTCCAGCAGCTTCAACCATCAAATCATGATTTCCCCAGAGCAACTGCTAATTATGTAATTCATGTTCATGTGATAAGATAGGAGATCATCCATGTGCTTCCAGAGTGAGTCTCATGTAGCAGTTACTTGTCTTTTTTATCATTTTTTTACTTTGTTATCCTCCATACCATATGGAGACATAATAACCACTCGCCCAAAAACATCTGCAGAATGCGTTGATTATATTTCTTTGAGGTGAAAGATAAAGGGATCTCGGGAACAATGAAGTAAGCCTTGTATATCCTTGTACTCTTAAACAGCAGCTTTATATTGTGGCATGGTGCAGTTGCACTACATGCTGTTTATTATTTGTTCATAAATCCAAGTTAACACATATTTAGCTATTTAGATTGTGATCCCAGAACTTTACTCAAGGATTGTATCAGAAATCAGAAAGAGCAGTGAATATTCTATGATAATAAATGCAGATTTATTTATGCAAGTTGGAAAAATATACATTGTATACAGACATACTAAAAAGATTAAATGAGATTTAAAGATGAATATGGGGATTAGGGAGATATAAATTCACTTTTGTGTAGTTACTGTTACGTAAGCCAATTGTTGGAGGATATTTTAACTGATAGCAGGCAAAATAAGTTAAGCAAATATTAAATGGTTGACAATTATACAGCTCTCATAGAAGATCACTCAGGTTTTAAGTAGATAAAGCAAATGGACAACAATAAGCATACTAGACTGAGTGAGCTTTGTACTGGTCTAAAGTTGCACAATTAGATAAATTCTGCACAAAGCAACATCCAAAATGTTTTGAGATTTTTCTTTGCTGGATATTTTTCATTCTCGGCAGGTGATTATTGAGCATTGTGGGCAAACTTTTGTTTTCTCTAGCCAATGCCACTGGGTTAAGGCAGATACCCCTGACTTTTAGTTTACTCTAGGTTTAATTTAAGGTACTTCGTAAGAAATAAGATTAATTGTGTACAATCAAATCAACCCCTTTATTCAGGTAATAACCACAATATATGAACATATATCATACCTTATTCTTTTTACGAATAGCTTATCACTGTAAGTTGTACCAAAAACTTTGTTTCAAATTCTTAGAAGACATAACTTAAGTGATTTATAGCTCTATATAAGAAATATGAATCTGTCATCCAGAAACATTGTGTAGATGGTAGGAAATGGATCTATATGAAGCCTCACTTGCAGAAGGGCGGCTGTGCACACTGTTGTTTGTCTTCCACACAATGAAGTCAACCGACCCTTGCTCATCAGGAAAACCCAGCATGCTGGGGCACAGCTGTCAAATTCAGAGCTCAAAGCCTTTGGGGCGTTGTTTTCAATTTGGCTTTGTCTTAGTCATAGCTCTGTTTAGATGAACTGTAAAACAGATCGAGAGATGTTCAGCAATATTTGATGGTGCTTTGACCCTAAGATAGAGTTTTGACAAAACACATATAAGTTTGCTGACTTGGAGACCTAATAATTAAGAGCACCATGTTCAAACACCATGTCCAAAACTGAAACTAAACTGTTTTCATCTGAGAAATTTTATTAGTGAAAGTTGTTTTTTTTCTCCTTACACAAATATAGAGTCAAGAATTTCATAATACTGTTATTGACTGTAGGGACTCACTTGCTGGGGACCCAGAAGAGGTGACATCTGGCCTTAAATGTTAAATATATTTTAAAAATCTTAAGAATTCTATTGGTTGGGGTAAAGGACGCCTTGTTCATATTGTCTATGGAAGAAAACATTCAGTTGTAGTGATCCACCAAGTACTGCAAATTTTGTACGCACAAACATGGTCTACTGTAGTGTCATACGTGGGTTTTAACACTGTTAATCTATAAATAAAACAACACAACTATGAATAAACATCCTTACATTACTATTACTAATATTATTATTATTATGTATATATGTTTGATTGTGCTTTGCAGGTCAATATTGGTCACTTGCTATAGTCCCAGTCACCACTTTAAGGCAGGAGGGATGGTTTGACTGTTGCCATAACTGCATGTGTGTTGCAATCTATATGGTTGTTAAATCTTCTCCTTTTCAATGGTCTAGTTCTCTTTATTGTTTAATTTGAAGCAAATTACAAGCATATTTCTACTTTCCATGGTAGGGTTGCTTTTATGTTAAGTGTTTGTCATTATATATCACCTTGATGCATGTGGAGCACATTATCTGTTACATTTCCTTGGGCTTTTGTGTTACTTATCTTCAGCATTAGATTCTTGTACGGGCCAGCCAGCTGGCGTTTATGAAGCCTTGACATGGGTCCAGGTAACAATGAACTGTTCACAGTCATTTTGAAGTTGCTGCTGTGACCTTGGTGCAGACCAGCTATAAAGTTCACCATGATCACATTTATAACTCAAGTAATGCCAGTCATATTATCTTAAAACATTTTTTTTTATCATTTTATTATTATTTGAAATTGACTGATGCTCAAACCATACTAAGCCAAAATGTGAGATTGAGATACTGTTTATGTGAATCATTATCTGACCTATATACATTAGTTACTGGAATAGGAGTGACCGTATGGTCATTAGTAATCCTTCAGATCCCTACAAATTACTATTGTGAAGTTGACTTTATGGGATGAAAGATTAGTTGTCTTTAATTTAAGCCACAACTATGACACAGAACTCTTTGCAGCACCCTTTTACAGGTAAACAATACATTAACCGCATGAATCCTCATCATTCTTTTCGCCTGGTTTTCACATCCTCTCTCCCATACACTGTGTCCTATTCATCACAGGAGCTACACTCTGAAGAAAGCACGATCAAGCTGACCTTGAGGAAGTCTTGCTCATAAGAAGACTCACCTAGGCAAAGATCTAGGGTCTGTCAGGATGATTTCTTATTCTATTTAACGGAAGAAGTGCAATGCTTTATCACATCCCAGGTTTATGGTTTATATAAGGCATAGGGGCCAAACCCGCTTCAAATGGTAAGTTGCTAAGTAAAAAAAAACTAGTACATGAAAAAAGATGTCCTTAAGATTCGCAGTGATTTAGATGCAGTAGAGGTGAAAGGGTAATTTTGTTAGCTGGCACTGTTCTGAATAAATAAAAAAAGAAGAAAAGAAAACAAGCAACAATGCCTCCCTATCGCCTCAGTGACATTTTCCACAGAAGCATTTGTCTAAAGATAAGGCTGAATGAGTGCAGTGGAAAGTATTTCTAAGTCCTTATGCTCTCATCTAAGAACACAGCACAGAGTTGGATTGTTTTGTTCTGACAAATGTTTTTGATTGGATTTATATCTTTACTTTATGAAATAAAACTAATGGCAGGATTTGCTTTGCATTACTTACTATCATTGAAAGCAAGTGAGTTATTTTTTTAAGTAGAACAAAATGTTGAGACAATGCTAAATTAATATCACAACGTGGTACAGAGGTTTTTATTTGCAGCCCATAGTTAAAGAAAGTTGACAGATTTTTCTCAGACTGCAGCATATAAATATGTCTTGCAACTTATGTAAGATATTCAATATTGCCTTCACAAAGTGGGACATATATATATATATATATATTCAGAGCATGAAGACAATATCAATGAACAGACTAGTATTTCGTGTCCAACAGAGCTTGGAGTTGGCTTTATAATAAGTCACCTGCTGCTTTTCTGTTTCACTAAGTAGACCTGAGGCCTTATAATCTACCATTACAAGGGAAGGAGGTGCCACTGGTGTATGTTGCAACTCAGACTTGAGCACCCACACACATCATTCTTTAAGCAGACTTGAAATAACACCACAGGTATTATAAATCATATGGCATCTAATGCATGCATATGCTTTATGTTCTGTCCGTTTGTTGGCACACCTATAGCTGTTGAGCAAACTTTTCTTTTTACCCTCATAAATCTTTATCTGTTATCCACCAGCATCCAATACTGATATTGCATGAACATAGTGTGAGATTCTGTGAGGGGGTTACTGAACATATGGGAAATAGACTAAAACATTTATGCTGGTTTGCACTGATAGTAGTCTATATGCTAGGGAGGGTAGCCTGCTCAAGTGTGTTACGCAAAATGGAAAACGTTATGCTTTGTGAGAGGTACTTCACAGAAAGTTAGTGTCTGCAGCAGAGGGAATTGTGTCATTTTAGGGCTGGCTTTCTTCTTTTAATGAAACGATGATGATTTTTGACATGTGTGAATAAAAGAGAAAATTTAATGTGGCATATAGTAAAAGTTGAAATTTATTTCAGAGGCTTCTTAATTCAAGAAATTGGGAAATGCTGGTTCCAATATATCTTTCCCAATGAGCAAAGTTACCATTGCTTTTTATTTAAAATTATCTTTACCAAATGCTGCATTTTTAACAAAAAAAAGATGCAATAATGTGACAATAAACTATATTTAGCTCAGTTATCAACAGCGTTAAAGGAAGATTCAAGATTATGTCTTGGACTAAATGATTTGGTTTTAAAATAAATTACACCACTGTGATTTTCAACTAAAGGATACATAATCAGACTGACTGCGTGTTACAGACTTTTTTGTGGACGAATTTAGGGAAAAAAAAAACAACAGATCAACAAATACTCTCAATCATTAGTTGCAAATTTAATGTCAAGCTCTATAAATACTGCTGGTTCGGTGGTTATCTCATCATTGCTGAAGGTTTAACTGCTGGACTGCTGCCTTCAAAATTCGTTGAGGTTTTAACGACCCTGGCTGAGATGAAAAATGTATTGACCCAATAAAAGTATACTGAAAAAGCCATACTAATAGCCTTGAAGTCCTCTGCAAGATTTAATCAGTTCTCCAGAATGGAGTATTCCACATTTGTTTTTACCTTACTCTTTCCTGCAGCCCTGTTCAGTCCCTATAATGAAAAGCCCCTTAGCACCCTCTGTAGAAATCGTTACAATCTCACTTTACCCCTGGGGTCACTAAACTAGTCATTCACCTATGTGACAGGAAATCTTTCCAAAGTTGCTATAGGGTGCCTCTGAGATTTTGTTTAAGGTTATAAAGTTGATTCCTGACAGAGATGACCGTTTATTGTTTGAATAGGTTCTGATAATGAAGTGTGTCAGAATGAAAGTGTTTAATCTGAAATGCAAAGGATGAAGATTGCACATAACTGTTTTTTGCCCGCCTGGACACGGGCAGGCAATAGAACTATGCTCTGTAAATATGGAAACACTACAGATAAAACTATATTAATAAAAGTGTAAATGCATTTGCAAGGAAATATTACCCTTTTGTCCACTAGTATGGCCTCCAGTGATTTTTATGACAAACTGTTCATGTCTACTATTGGCTTAGAATACATGATGTATTTCTCACAGAAATGGCATAAATATATTCTACAACATAAATGTCACAGGCTCTTTCAAGATATTTTAAGTCTCAAGTATTCAAAGCATGTTTACTTTTTTTATATGTGCATTTTAATAAACAAAAGGGTTGATGAAATGACTTCACTTTGGAGAAGATCCTTAGAGTGGATGGTAAATTGAAAGGCATTAGAGTGAAATTGTAGAACAAATATGTGAAAAAGCTTTTTTAATGTGTAACTTCTTTAGTTTTTCCTGAGTCTTCTAACCGTGGGCATTTAAAGATAAGCCACAGCAGTTCTCTGATATGAGTAATAATCACTTTTCAAACTGCACAGTCAAGTCTTGGATGAACTGCCTCACTTTTTATCTTGCACAGAACTCTACACTGAGCTCACTGCTTTGTTTTAGAGTGGGGAAAAACAGTTGTGTCCTCAATATAAAATGGTATCATCGGGTAACTGCATCCTTCCTACTGCTATTTTCACCACCGCTTCAGACAACATTCGTATACCACAGGGGAAGTTCTGTTTGTTTTTCCAGAAAAAGCCTCAGCATCAGTAGGATGCAGAAAGTGCGAGCTTTTACCTCTGCAGGGTATTTCTGCCACGGAGACGAGAAAAAAATGCCGTGTCTGAAAAAAAAAACCTGACAGATGAATGGAGACAAATCTATATAAATAATTCCTAAGTGAAGTGGAGAGGAGTTGCCCATCATTCAGACAAGAAGCACACGCAATATCTTCAGGAGATTGAGAGTCATCCATCACTGTAAGACTTTAATTTGAGATGTTTAGGACTGTTGCTGATGATTGTCTTAGAGTCAGCCAGAGCCTGGTCTTAGGGGTCTAGGTTGAATGTTGCTTACTGTGGGAGAAATTGCTGTCTGACACACAACACGTTTATACAAGAACAATAGTTTCATCTCCGATTGGTCGTGAGAGCACAGACAGAACAACAAAATCACTGTCTGATTAGCATTCAGATGCTTGAAAGCGTGAAAGCAAGTTTCTGACAGCTTATTACATCTTATAGCTCTACAGTAATGCACGTAGACAGATGCACTTTAATGCTCACACACACAGAGATTCACACACTCAAATGTACACGCACACTCGGACACACCTCATTTAGAGCAGAATTATGCCAAAATGAGTCCATTGAATGAGGGCGGAGATTGAAGAGCGAATCGTAAAGAGAGACTGGAGATCCAAATAATCTCAAGTATTGATTCCATTTAAGCCCCAAGGCTCTTGATGGACACTCACTTAAAAAGCAGTGATAGGTGGCACATCCATATGACTGATCACTGTAGTTCTGTTTACGGTAAAGGCTGCAGACTCTCTATAAATAACAGCTCTCTAATCAAACAGAGCAGCAGATCCGAAGATGTGATGACAGCTTAGTAGACGTATGCTGTAATTTACCACAAAGCACTTAGTCTCTCCATTAAATTTACATGGACACAGTGTGAGGAAAAGTATCAGAGGTGGTTGACTCTTCAGTGGCCTGTGTGTTTGCTGTGGCTGCTTTATGTCAGTTTGTGATGGTGATGGATAACAAGTTTTGCCATGGGCAATTAAGGTTTCCTGTGGCCTGTTATGTGTAGGCAAAACACAATTTTCTCTTTTTTTAGAACTCATAACATAAATAATAAGTATGAAATAATATGTCATTGTTAATTTCTTAAGCGTCAACTAAAAGCTAAATAAAAAAATACATCTAACCAAACTGACAAAAAAAACATTTTAGCTTGTCGGTGTAAATAAAAGTAGCAGGGTTCAGTATAGAACACAGCAATACAACATAATGCTGCTCACTAGGACAGCACCCTGTGTCCTTTTGCTCTGAACCAACAATAACAGCAAACAAAATCCAGAAAGAAAATGACTTGACATCATGACAAAAAACTAAATAAATGAAATCTTTAATGCCATTTGAACAAAAAAGTACTTCTTTTTTCTTTCTGTCATTAGATGGGGGAAATATTTGCCATGATATGCACCTGAGTGGGTCCATATTACTGTCTTCACTTAATCACCACAAATAAATGGTATGTCTTTTATTTGTCCTATCTAATGCAGTTATAATACCTGAGTGGTCGGTGGCTACATGGCCTGAATGCTCATTTTCTGCACAGTAGCCTCTGTGTACTCAAAGGGTCTGGCTCTTCCTTTCCTCTGGAAGGGGACTCCTTGGAGCGTTATTTGATTATTCCAAAGCAGGTGTTTTCAGCTGAATGCAGATAAGGGGACTCAGTGCCTCTGACACTAAAGTGAGTAACATTTGATATGCCCTGAGCATTAAAAAGTAAAGGCTTTTTTCCCCTTTTATCTAATCTGTAAGTGAGGATGAGATTGATTGAAAAGTTGTAGAATTCACATAGCATTTCAGTTAATCATTCCTTAGCTTGCATGGCTTCAAAATAATTTAAAAAAATGTATGAAGTTGATTCTCTACTAAAATGTGGCCACTTGTTTGCACATGACTTGTCTAATTTATTTACAAGTATTGGTGTGATCGCTAAATAATCCTTTGAAAAATGTAAGTTAACTACATGTATCTGTAGCTTGTATTATGTTACCTATTGGGTTTAGTGGAGCAAGCATCTGCTATAGCTGTTACAGGGCAAAGGCTGCATCCATAATCCCTTGTTTCTCAGCAAATCTAATTTTACCCAACCGCTCTTATATCCTCATGTACTGTTTACTAATCCATTCCCATAATGCAAACGTTGTCTTACAGCCATGTTATCTCGCTGATAAATACTTTGTGCAGACAAAAGGGATACCCTCTTGCTCATGATTGAGCCATTTTACCCTGTGCATACTCACTCTCAACTCCAGCGCTGTATAAACAGACACATGTGTTGCATTTAAATCAAACACACAAGGTTGTCAATATATATTACACTATTCATTCAAGGGTCTCTTGTCATTTTCCATTATTGTTAAATCATTTTGTTTTGCCTTTTTTTAGGGGGATAAAAGCAGCTTAAAATCAACTTGCCAAGACCTCCTGACACATCATGGTGTGAAAATCTGTTGAGCGCCAACTTAAAACTCTCTCCACATGTTTTCATGGGCAGATGAACTAAAAGAACAGACTTGCAAATGAGGTCAAACACATTCAGTATTCCATGCTTTGTGTGTACTTGATGCCTTTGGTGTTATCATTTTACCCCGTAAGCTACAAGGGAAAGAACCGCAGGTAAAACACTACTGAAGTGTTAGTGATGTTCTGACTTAAACTGCATTACAACACTGTCAAGGACATAACCGATCTATATTTCAGCACACTTAACTTGCTTTTACAAAGAAGAGTCTCTGCTGTGTTTGCCAGAGGAATGATTGCAATAACTTAATCAAACACAGCCCCTTCGCTCTGCAGAGCTCCTGTCAACACGCTATAAAAATGCCACCAACCCCTGTGAAGTGGAGTTGCAGAATAATAGTTACATTTCTGTGAAATGCAAGTAAAAAACAAATGAAATGTCAAAGAGAAGATGCACTTACCTTTAGCAGTAACTTGAGAGCAAAAACGCAGCCAGTTTAATCCAAATTTTCACAGAATTAAACTGTCCTCCCACCTTTCTGCAAAAGCAGCTTCTCTGCCTTTACTCTTTTTAATTCCTTCGCTCACTCTGCTTTCCTCTTTAGTGTCTTTCAATCGTCATCCCGCTCTGTGCGCACACTTTGAGCACAAGCTGGAACATAACAGATGTTAAGTGTATGCGGTATGCAAGGTACCGAGACTGCAGCTTTGGAATAGCAGAAGAATGCACAGGAGCTGTACTAAAGTGGAGAGTGTCCGTGCGGTTACGGAATGACGACTGAGGGGGGTTGAGCAAGCGATTGAGTGAGCAGTGAAGTGTGTGTATGCAAGCATCAGAGAGTGAGCGAGCCAGAGAGGGGAAGTGTGTGTGAAGGAGAGAGGGTCCGCGAGTGCTGCTGGCTCACTGGTGAGCGACAGTCGTGATTGTATTGGCGTAAAGCAGGAGGGCAACACCCCCCCACCCACAAGCCCCCATCCTTCCTTTAAACCCCACCACCCACCCCCTCACCAGGTCCCTCTGAGCACTGAGGATCTTCATCATCAAGCAGATTAGAGCCAACTAACACCCCACCCCCATGCCCCTAAAGACACGCATGCAAACACACAGAGGCAGTGCTGTGCGCTGTGGTCATAGGAGACTTTATAATTGGAGACAGTTGGTGGTGCTTCTTTGTCCGGAGTTCATGTGGTTTAAGACCCAATGCAGACAAATATTAGCCTTGTTTTCTTGTCTTGCGTGATTAAAAATGATTATGGATTAAAAAAAAAGTTCTTGGAAAATGCAAAAATCGACCCAAAGCTCCTGCAATGCAAGCCTTATGTTTCTTATTTTATTTTTCTTTTGTAAACTAAAGTAATCCCCTAACATAACTCAGATTGAAATTGCTGAAGATGGACAGAAATGTGCTTCCATAAACAATATCAAGTGTCTCCATCCTACATGTTTGCTAGTAGACCTACAAGAGATTTAGTTGCAGACTGCATAACATGCTGTGTCCTAAAGTCACTGAATTGTTTGAATAGGAAGACAATGCAAATGTGCTTGAACAAGTAATTGCTTCAGTCTTTTCCTCTTTTTAAGCTTGGGCTGTTTGACTGAACATTGTGTATCTGGCTGTGTTTATCACATGGTCATCCATATCCAGCAGATCAGAGTTAGCTAAGACAATCTTGTCTTGGAGTTTTGATTACTAAAATGTATTCAGACAACTCACCGACTGATGGATAAACGCTATTTGAAGCATTGTAGTTTGGCAGTTGGGCTCCCATTCCAATGGCCTTTGTGATTGCATGTTTTGTAATTAGTTCAAATTGTTTGGGGGGTAAATGTTGAACAATATTTTGTCTTTCAGCTGGAGCCTACAAGTAGAAAATTGTGCAAAAGCAGGCAATGAGCAGTGATTGTGGCAGCAGTTGCAACATGAAGCAAACAGCAAGGGAGGAAATATGCAGCTTGAATAGACCACCAAGATTGGATAGGTAAGTTTGTTATGTAGCTTGTACATTTGAGGCAGATCACATGGGATGCAGCACAGCGGCTTGAGCTGTCTGCCAGGAGCTCAAAGAAGCTGCTTCATTTACAATAAAACAAACTGTTTGTATAAAGTTTTCTGTATACAATCCAATGTGGTCCATGTCACATTTTATACGGCATTTAAAATCTCATTTTAAGTACAACCAGGCATCCTTGCTTTTACATGCCTTGAGGCTTTGCCTCAGGAATGTTCTCTGTGTAGAAATTGGGTCAATATAAATATCTGTATACCTAATTCTTGGCTACATAATGGTGTCCATGGTTTGCTCATTTTTTGGTGAATCGTTTCAATTGAGAACAACCATATTAATTCTGCATCAGTATGTTTCCTAAACAAATCTGTGATGCAGTTCGTGCAATAAATGGAATTCACCTGCGTTCGCTGTATCAACTTCTTTCTATAATAGCAATCATTGGATGCAATTATCTTTTAAGTTTGGTCTTCTTCAGTTTAATTCACCTATACTGCATATTACTGGAATTCAAACTGATACAGTATACTCTTATTGATCCGCTGCTAAATTTCCCATCAAATAGAAGTACTGTTGGTAAATAAAACCCCAGCATGTAAATAAAAAAAGCTCGTTTGAAGAGAATGTGATTTGATGAATGTGCTGGCGATTAGGTCAGCTAGCAGGGTGACCTGCATGGAAGTGATACTCAAAAACAAAGCTCTGCAATGAAGCTCATTTCTCCATTAGTCTTTGGTAATGTTATAATCTGAAATATTCAGTAGTAGAAACAAGTCATTATTCATTAAGAATATTAAGAACAGTTTCACATGTGCTTTTGTGTTTGTTTTTACTTTATTATTGTAACAACTCAAAGTATGTGTCATTTTTTACCCTTTTATTCCTTGAAATCCTAGTTTAAACAATGTTTGCATGGAGGATTGTTGATGATAATCTGTAGGCAGTACTTATATGACAAGCATCTTTGTGTAATGGATTTATTATTGAGAGATCCCATCGTGCTTGATGGTCTGAGTTAAGTCCAATTAGCCCAATAAACTAGAAGTCATTTAATCCAGATTGTTTTGTTGAGTGACACTGAAGCCAACATCAAGTTCACCCAATTTAGCAATTCTGCAGTTTTATTTGACTAAAGAGGTGGTGAGCCACAATGTAACAGTTCTGGCTTAACGGCACTAAAAGAGTTGCCACTGCATGTCTAATCAGCTGCTGCTGACTCCTCTGAAAACTTTGACTATTGATTAATTCTAAGTTGGGACATGCTGTATATTTTAAAATACCTGCAAGTTATTGGATGATTGGTTTCTATGCTTCTGGACAATAATCATTGCATGTTTCTTTTACACGCTTTGGGGAAAAACAAACAAAATAATACAAAATAAATAACACTGGAGCACAAAACCAGCCTTTTGCTTGCAGTTGGCAACTTGCAATGACTCTTATATGCTAATGCTAGTTTTTTGGTTGGCGAACTTCTTTGTTATATCTATTTGGGTGCATACCCTTTGGCAATACTACTGGCTGAGAAACACAATCCACAACTTCTTTTGGGTACTTTTCTTTAGTTCCTTAATGAGGTGCCACAAGGCATTAGACTTGCACATTACACATTGTAAAGAGGCAAAGAAGCCTATTTTAGCTTCAGATCAATTTATGTGGAAAAGCATTAGTGTTTAAAAAAGAAACTTTAACAGGTTTTTTTGTTAAAAAAAGGCTGGTTCATAAATTGTAATAAAATGCGTTGCCCCCCCGCCCCCCCCACACACACACACATTTTAGAAGTACCTACATATTAATGCAGTAACCTTTTTAAGTAATGATATCTTTCTATCTTGATTAAATGATGCTCATATTAGTTTAGGAGATGGTATAGAAATAATCCAACCACCCATCTGCCTGATGATCCAATGCAGCAAGTAAGCCATTTAGTCTCACCATGTTATAGGTCGTCACTAGGGAGGGGGGATGTCACAAATGATGTGCCATGTCAAGCAAGAGAGAGCTGGTCTGTGCTAAGACAAAACACTAAGCCTTCCTGCTGGCTCATCTCCTGGTCATCCTGGATCCATATTTACCGAACATATGATTCCACATGATTATGAGAAAGGCTTAGTCTATGTGCCTGCCTGCAGCTTTAGAGTGAAGAGTTGCCAATTCCACTCTACTTGGGTAGCTTTTGATAAATGCAGCTACTGATGAGTACAACCTGCAGCATATTTGGATATGACTTGCTTGCCCAGAATTGACTAAAATTGATGCATTTCCATTGTACAAAATTTAATGACCATATTATATATATCATATATATTATATTTTTTTCAAAAAAGATGGGCAAACTAAATATCAGTGCACATGACAAAAAGTGAAATTGACAGTGAATTTAGGTCTCAGAGGATCATATTCACAAGCATCCTGAATTTAATGGTTATGTTTCAGACTAGTTAATGATCACAGTTGATGTAAATGTCAAAATTAATGGAGTTAGGGAGCAAAACTAAGGTTATCTGCTCAATATTTGCTAATGTAAGATCACAGTAAGCATTAATATTTCTGAGCACAGGGGCTGTGAAATGTGTCCCTATATGAATATGAGCAATAACATGGGTGATAAAGCACATGGGTAGAAGGAATGGCCTTAGGTGGATTAAGGGTGGGGGAATCTAAGTGGAAAAGGAGGCATCAGCTGTTTCCCACTAATACCCATAACCTCTCAAAGAGGGAAAGCCAATAAAGAAACCCTACATTCTCCACCCACTCCTCCACCCCCTTCCTCACACCGAACAGAGATCAGTGCTCCCCAAATAAAAAGAAAAACTGACAAATTACATCATACAAACATCAAAACTTCACAGGTTTCTCTGAAGTCTGGCAGTTGTCGCTGATGTTGACCTAAATTCTCTCATTTTCATGTTGTGCATGATTTTCATGCACTGCTACTCTTCTTTCCTGGTCATGCAGAACACAGATGTCATCTTACCTCTCCCTTGCATACTGAGGAGCAACCACACACTTTAACCTTTAAAGACTTGGTGGGGCCATCAGCTATTGCACACATCACACTATGGAAAAGGTTATTGAGGCATTAGCATTTAGACTCTTATATATTTCATTTTCACTGTCTTGAAGACAGGCAGCAATCAAGCTAAAACTTCTTTTTTTTTTTGCTTATTGCAATTTTGACACCGTAACAATGGCCCATATTATACAGTTTTTCTTGAAACAATTTTTTCTGTGTCATGGTAATGTCTGTTTAGTTATGTACAAAACCAATGACTAGTCCCCATTTTCAGCTCATTGTATTTTAAAATATAGTCGATTTGACAATTAAGTCAAGGTGTGAAAAATCTAGGCTAAATCATGTAGCATGTCACCACTTCTAAGCAGAGGAAAAAATGGATGAATAGACTAAATCACATACAAATGATGTTTTATTAATACCATAATATGTAAGAGGCAGAAAGCTCTATTTTAATGTAGTTATACAGTATTTTATGCACTCAGCAGTCCTGGCTGACAACCCTGCTCTCAGATCAACTCTGTCCAGATGGCATGGCGTGGCCCTAGAGAACTCCATTTTTAATCCTCTTGGCACAAGCTTTGCAAAGCAAGAGGTGGAACGGCTGCTCAGAGTCAGGCGTCAATCAGGGCATTTCAGACTGACCCACTGCTGATAGGACATAGAACCACCCCTTGCTAGCATACATACAGGAGAGAAAAAAAAGGGTGGGGGAGAATCAGTAGTCTTTCTACAAAAAAAAAACACTTAATGGGAAGTCGCAACATACTGGTCACTCATATTGGTGGATTGCAATAATGACTAAAGCATCCAGCAGTGTGTCGGGGTTTGTGTTAGTTTTCTGTATTTCCTGTATTGTTTTAGTTTATTTCCTGTTTTCTTGTGTTTCAGTTTAGCTTTCTTGTGTTCCCGTTTATTGGTTTCACCTGGTTTCATTTAGTTCATTCATTCCACCTGTGCCTTGTTTTGTTCTGTGTATTTATACCCCCGGTCTATGTGTCATAGTTGCGGTTCATTAGTTAGTTTTAGTTAGGTCTCTTAATGTACGTGTTATGTTTTCAGTTTAGTTATAATAAATATCCTCACCTGCATTGATCTGCCTTCTGCCTCCTACCTGCCTGCCTTGGATCCACAGATCTCCTCCATGCTTGCTTACCCCAGGATCATAACACAGTGACTATGAAACCTTTAAGAACTGATGTATTCAATACTTAAAAAAACAGCATCAGCCTTGTTCAATGTATGGACACTATAATAAATGTATGTAAAAAGAAACAAGAGTATTTCACAATGTCATTCAGCTTAAAAGCATGCATTAACAATTACAACTGCATAAAAAATTATATATATATATATATATTACAGTAGATATATCAAGCTTATGAAACATATATACATTTTAACAGGATATATTTGTGGAATCATAAATAGAAAATTATTACAAAGTACTAAAAACTAAACTAAACTAAAAACAGATTCCTAAAAATAACATACCCAATGAACAGCTTGTACTCGAGAAGCTTTTTTTTGTTTGTGGGTACTTATGTAATAATGTTTATTAGAATATTTTTACTTTGTGTAAGTTTAAAAAAATACACATGTGAACTTTCTAGCTTGCTAACTCAATGGCTGCCATTGATATTTGTTCAGACAATGGATGTTAGGCAATTATTTAGCAAAGGTTTTAAAAGAAATCTTAATGGTGGTTTGCAGTGCTCAGATGTCATACTTCCATTCTGTCACCAACAGGAGCAAAAGCTTGGAGGACAAATCAATGGGTTACATAAAAAGGCTACCCAACAACCCAAGTTATTTTCAGCTGAAAGTTGCATGGGCTCAACACACAAGAGAGGGAGGGAGTTTCAAACAATAGCGACAGACGAAACTCCTCGGCTCCCAGGGGAAACCCAAACAGCAGCAACCGCGGCAGTCTCTCGAATCACACTCTTGGATCGCTTAAATTGATATATATCATAATGTTAACTCTGTTGATAACTCTTCTGTACAAAAAAAAAGCAATCTTGGATTCATCCTATTTTAAAAACACAGAAACAACATGGTGAATATCATCATTTAATGCAAATTCAAAGCTGATCCAGATAAATTAAGAGCCTACTTGATCAGTCAGATGACTGGTTGTAGCGCCATGCAACAGCAATAAAAGTTGAAAATTTTTTCAATATTTTTTAGTCTTATCCAAAGCCCCCTGTATGTAAATCTACTTAAACCAGGGCAAAATTTCACATGCACAAATATCACCTGCATCGCTTGCATAATTTCCATAGAAAATGAATGAAAAAGAAGTGAGATCACTCTCTTTGTGTTGAGTTAAACAGGACTGTACATCAAAAGATTCTGTGCCAATAAAGGGAGATATTTCCCCCAAGTCAGGGCTGCCTAAGTCTGGAGCAGCAACCTCCTTTGGAAAAAAGTGAAGCCTGTGTGGAAGTGCCAAAAATTGCAGTTCAACCCTCATCTGATAGGGGCTTCAAAACAAACCAAACATTTTTTAAAAAGACATCCGTTTAAATTATCCTGAATTTCAACATATTTGTGAGCATGTCCTTTTGATTGACAGGTATCCAATATATGTGGCAAAGAAGCAGAGTGTTGCATAAACTTGGTTTTTAGTGGCTAACAGTGTGCTTTAACTTTACTCCACCTACCTCCATTAGCCATTCATCTCCCATTAGATACGAGATAGCTCAGTTAGCTCTTAGCTACAGGCAGCTCGAGGTTTGATAAACATCTTTCATCCATCCCCATGCGCATAAGCCCCTCTTAGCTCTAGCTTTTTGCCCATTTCTGTATTTTTTGAGAGCAATGCTCAATTGATTAGCATTGTCGCGATACTAAAATTTCAAACCCAAAATCAGTACTAAGGATCCTGCTTGATATTATTTTCAATGCTTCAGAGAAGGACAAAATTGTATTTAAAGAAAAAATCTAAGTCAGAACACCCCAAAAACATCACAACTTATGGGATGAAACTATAAATAAATATAAGACAGTGTAGGATACATGCAATATTCTAAAGCTCTATTAACTTGTGCAGTCATAGTCTTCCCAGTCTGCTCATTATAGAGCAGACAACAAAACTAAAAGAAACCATCTTTGTTAGCAAGTGCCCTTAATGTACTTGTTAACAAAAGTGGCCTGTTCTTCATAATACCTTGTGAACAAAATAAGTAAGTTGAACAGAGAAACATGAAACATCTTATTTAAACAGTGTTTTTTCAATTTTAAATAAGCCTGGAATCCACATAACATATCAGACAGGAAACTGGTCCATTAAAATGTACTCAGCAACAGTTCTGTTAAGCTTTTTTGTGTCTGTATTTCCATTGTTGCTGGCAGGTGGGACTGTGTGGTTGTTTAGGTCTGGATGTTTGTTCCCTTGGCTCACTCAGCCTGGACTTTAAGAGATACATAATGATTGTCAGAAATGAAGGACTGTGTTGTCTAAACCTCACAGCATGGCTGCTTTAGTGGCTCGGCATTATGAGCGCATTATTACATTGACAACGGTAAAGCATTGAGAGATGGGGAAAGTCAGAACCTAGGACTCTGGTCCACCTCCATGAATAATATGGTTCTAATTGGATTCGTGTCAACACGCTACTCAAGTGAAGCATCCTTTCAAAGTTCAAACAATGATCTTACCTTTTAGTATTTCTACCAGCACAAGCAGCTTTAGGTTGCTTCCATATTGAAATTGTGTCTTCAGAGGGGCTGCCTGCTGCAGCCTGTTCAAAATGGTTGGAGGTGGCCATTATGAGAGGCATTTAGGTATTGATACATGTGTTAAATAATATCTAATACTAAATTTTAGTATTGGTAAATTTCTAAGCCTACTAGCCTACCCAACAAGCTTCACTTTTGTTCTTTAGAAACCCTACTGGAAGGCTCCTTTTATTTAGAGTCTATGGGTGTAATTCATGTCCATCACACCTGAGTCAGAGTGCTTAATTCCCTGATGCACATGTCGTTCAGCTCTTCTGAGGCCTGGTGATCAGCCATTCACCTGATTCAGGTGTGTTGAAAAAGGGTTACATTTATACATTGCAGGATAGTCGATCTCGAAAACTGGACTTGGGCACTCCTGCCCTAAGCAAACCAAAATGAGAGAAAAAAAAACACTATTGGTCATTTTTTCTCTTTTTTTCCATACAATAAATTTAAGTTTTTTAAGACACCTGGATTATTTAAATGTCTCCAGAATAAAGCAAATATGTATTATTTCTTCATTGTTTGCACTCTTGTTTTAATGTATTGGAGCAATACTAGAAGGAAGAGAGACTGATGAATTGGGATGTTTTGCAGGACAACAAGGACCCAGGTGTAGATTCCTATTAGAGGCTGCACTAATGGAATCACCAGACTGTCTCTTGCTGGATCATGCTGCTCTGGACAAGACAAGGCTATCCTGAGGGAGGTCTAGCCAAGAAGAAGGCATCTGGAGCCCAGGCCTGTTTCCTCCTCTCGGATTTACTTCATTTATTAGTTGAGGAGACACAGTATTCTGATGTTTGCGGGACTTGTTTTTTATGTAGTTTTCTTTCCTTAAAAACTAGCTTAAAAAATCAGCTGTTGTAAAATTAGTTTACCAATAATGACCAAGTATTTTAATTTTACATGCTTAGGTCAATATTGGCACAATGGTTGTCCATCCATCCATCCATTTTCTTCCGCTTAATCCCAGAGCGGGGTCGCGGGGGGGCTGGAGCCAATCCCAGCTCAACGGGCGAGAGGCGGGGTACACCCTGTACAGGTCGCCAGTCCATCCAGGCACAATGGTTGTATAACTTTAAATTAATATAAATTCAACTATTATTTTATATTCTTACACCAAATATTCTTAATCAAGACACACTTACAGACACACTTACAGTGCTAAAGGCCAAGAATGAAAGTTTAAGGCATTAATAGATTTAGTGAGATTAAACAAGTTTCATACATGGTTTATTTGTTACTTTAAGCATTGCTGCAAGCTACTGTTTTTCATCCAGGGAATCAGTTTGAAATTAGTAACATTTTAGAGTTTTTCTTCGGTTTAGGGATATACTTTGGTGTATTGTATTTGATGAAATAGAGCAGAATAATCTCTTATGAAAAACCCTTCACAATCAATATGTGAGACACAACAAGGAGGTTTTTCTTAAAAGAAAAACTCAAATACTGATCACAGAATCAGTGCTGCATCGATCTGAATGGAGCTGTAATTAAAAGAGACATTGCTTGAATGGAGTAAGCCACAAATTCAGTCTGCCTTTGCCCCTGTAATACAGGTTGCCATTAACAACAATCAGTGCAGGCACTATGAATGAGACATGTAATCACTCTCTCACAGCTCTAATGCCAACCTAATGAAATAGATTAAAGATGCTTATATGAGAGAGGCCAGTGTGTTTTCTTATTATGCTTTTTTCTCCTTCAAAGTAAAATAAAAGTAATGGATTAATTATTCTCAACCTAGATTTGAAAAGGCAGAGAGTTAATATTAATTGCTTGTATAGGAAAAAAACCCACATCCGGTGTGATTTCAAGTTGTATCATCCTTTCTCAAAATGTAGGCGTAAATGTAGGCAGACCCCCCAAAAGGTCATATTCAATAAGTTAGTGAAAACAGTTTCAAAGTTTGGATGATATGACAATTTGGTCAGCAATCACTGCTGGTAATAATTTCTGGCAGATATTGGTCAACTCTCTTCAGTGCAGTGGCATGCAGCACAGCAAGGCCATATTACCTGTCTGCTGCGAAATCCCAGATATGTTGTCAGGCAAACATTTGGGGACAGTTTGAAGTAGGAAAAGGTAGGAAGGAGCACATCCAATATTGTGGAGAGATGAAGCAGGCCATTATATGAGCTTCGGCCTGCAGAGGTGGATGTTTATTGAGCAAGTGTAAGAGGATGGGTTAAAATTGTCAGCCCTCCTGGCTGTTCAGCGAGAAAGGCTGTGATGCAGAAACCGCAGCAACACACTGCAGGTTCTGAATTGTCCTCTGCAGCCACAGTATATTAGGTTTTCATGCTGTCCACCTGAATGCACCTCACTGCGTCACACTTAAGCCTATTGAGAGTATTCTAGTATTTCACTAAGGCTGTGTAATTGTAGCCCCAGCCTTGCGTTTTAAAAGTTTTTTTTTTTCATTTAACGTTCTCAAAATATGCTGTCATGATGTAATATGCATTTTTAAGGAGGGGTAGGTAGGCGACAGTTACTCCAATGTTGTCTGTGTTCTGGCCAGTTTACTAAGGGATAAATACGTAGGTCTGTCCTATTAATGGCTGTGAGCCAACTTGGAAGCTATGATGAAAATGAAAGACATGTAATCTCTGAAGGAAAGGCAATGCCAGGGAAAAGGCTTTGCTGTTAGGCCACCACATGGAATTGGATCCCTCCATCCCAGTTCTCTCCCGCTGCTTTCACAGTGTTGTTATAGTCTGGATTCCCACGGTGTGGGCAATAAACAGATGTGCCTAAACTGAATTAGACAAACCTGCCAACAAGCCACCCACCTGCTTAAGCAGTAATATTATATCATCTAACGAAACATGGAAAACTTGTTATTGTCATCTTAGTGTTTACAAGTAGCAGTCATACATAGTCTTTGAATATAGATGGGCATACTGACTTCTTCCATTCTACATGACTAAATTTCCCCCCAAAAAATTTCTAGTATTTTTTCTGAAATCATATGGATTGGTAACAATAGCTGGCAGTACTTCAGTGAGAAATTTCATAGTTTAATTAAATTTAATATTTTTTTACTTTTATGGAGGCACTTCGCAGAGTGTTATTGCTTGTTTTTCCATTTGACAAATGTTAAAGGTCCAATAGTATGCTATATCTGTCATTTCACCACTTATCCTATACACATTTTTGATAATATTATGCATTTTGCAACATGCACTATAATATAGTTTTGCCATACCACTCATTTTTTGCTGCGAGGTCTGCTAACGGCTTCACAAGGTTTGTTCCCAGCTCCTCTCACTCATCTGCCTTGTCCACACTGAGCAGCCAGAGAGACTCTCACATTTCCCTGCTCACCTTGTGACATTGCCTCAGACAGAACGCGTCTCCCCACCTACCAGTGACATGGGAGATGTGGAGAGCTAAAGTTTTTAGTTAGGGGCGGTGGAGTCTCCACCGTGCAACATCTGAGCGGTTAGGTCAGGCGTTTGCTTTGCCTAAACCAAACTCTTCTTTTCAAAGAAATCCAAATCCAATCTAATCAAAGAAGCTACAAAACAAATGGATGAAAAATAAAACTTCTTCGGGGATAGTTTTTCTCTCATATAAGCAACACTAATAGAAGGTTAAAAGGTTAAAAACTCATTTGCGATTTTGCATAATTTAGGCCCTATAAGTAATTATTTACTTTTAAATTTAGTCCCAGGCAGAAGGGCTCATTACATCTTATTTCATCTCCAAACCAGATGCCATATTAAATTGAAATAATTTTTAAATAAAAGCTTTGGATTGGGATTATTAGCTCAGGCCACAGTCCAGGAAAGAGATAAATGTGTTAATATGTTTCTTTACATCCCTAAATTAATGTCTACCTGGCATTGATTTGTTTTTCTTGCCAAATCAAACCAAATTATGTAAATAATAAAATAACAGTTTATTTGGCTTAACAAAACAAACATACTTGTGCATACTTGCAGTAATGGGCATTTTGCAGTGCCATAAGGCACAAAATTTGTAATGCATTTGATCTAGAATATAAAGTTGTATATAGAATTTTAAAGGATGCTGTGGTTGAGATCTTCACCTCCAGTATATAAATATCTAAATGTGATTTGATCAGAGATTAAAAAAGAAAAAAATGGCTGCATCAAACTTAATTTGTTATCATTTATTCATCTGATTACTGACTAATTTGCTTTGTAAAATCAATTAATAAATGCAATCATCTTATGCATCATTTTTACAAATTAATGATATAAATGATAAGACATGTAACCAATATATTGATTTAATAATCAATAAAAATAATTTCATAAAATGATTTGATGCGTTCAGGACTCTTATACTTTCATTTAAATGAACTTTCCATTTTTTTTAACTACCTCTTCTTTCATCTGCCATAGACTTGTGAAACAAGGTGCAGCGTTGTGTTGAGGCAGCATGCGGTTCATTTAGTGATCAGTCTGGCACACAGTGATGATGACAATATTTATGCCATCAAACAGCAAAGATGAAGAGGTTGATGTGTGTGTGTGTGAAGACCAAAACCCTCCTTAAATGTTTCAGTATCAATCATAACATAGAAACTAAGGTAATGAGGGTATGATCAGGCAAGAGTAAGACAGGTGCTGCAGGGTGGAGATCGACGTTGAGTTATTTAGCACTGCAAGCAGGTAGAGTCCAGTACAGAGAGAGAACAGGTGGAGCTGCTGGAATTGTGTAGCCATGACATTGGGTTTGAGAGAAGTGTTTTTTTTTCTGTCAGGTAGTTTAAGTTTTTTGTTCTGATGTTTAAACAACAAAACCATGCACTCTTAAAACTGAGGCTTCCTATTTTGTTTAAATTTGCAGTGATAAAATAATCTGACTATAAAAAAAAATAAATAAGAAAATGCTACAGGAAATAACTACATGTATTCAGCTTGGATCAATCAGTTCAGTTATACAGACATAGATCCGGTCAGGTAAGATAACCTGCAGAGATACTTGCTTACAGCAGATATCTTTAAACTAATCAATACTTGGAATACAATAGCCACTGTAAACCTTTAAAGAAAAATTGACTAAAAAATATTTAATAGATACAATAAAGAATGCCAAAAATAAATCAAAATGACTGACTGATATTTACCTGAATAATTGTGGATTTATATAAATCCATGGTGAGTTATTTGAACTGACTAGTCTTGTTCCATCAGTGTGACTACTAACCAGTGATATATGTTTAGTTATTCCAGAAGCATCCACAGGATCAATTTAACATGAAAGAAAATGGCAGAATTACAGTCTCACCAGATGGTTGTGATGCTGAATAAACCATATTTTCTTTATATTTCTGTACTTGATGAAAAACATTTCAATGGCTTAAATATAAAATCTACTCACACATAAAGAAAACAAATGAAGGTTTAGATAACTACACCATGTATAGATGTGTTTTGTGAAATTAAATTATAATATTCCATAATACGTGCAATGCAATACGTGAAGGTTAAACACAGGATTGAGTGATAATGTTACGCTGCATGCTTTACAACCAGTCAAACAAAAAAAGAATATTAAGCTTAAATATGCATCTGCTATAGAAAACTAGAAAAGAAAATACAGCGAGCTGAAATAATATATTAATGAAATTACATAAGTTTCTGCACCATTCACCAGACATTTGCCAAACCATATACTGTACCTGTTATATAATAATAAGTCAAGCAATTCTTTTTTAAAATTGGGTCAATTAGTTGCTGTCAGTATAATTAATTTGGCATTGGGACTTTAGAGCTAAAAGCATGATGCTGTAGGACCGCTGCAACCATCAGTCTTGGCAGCAATTCATATTTTGCTGGATCGGTTTGTATGCAGACACAAATACATGCAGGAAAAGCAGTTAAAGACAGCAGGGGACTGTAAAATTATGGCATGAGTACAAGCAAATGACTTCCCCCACCTTCTCCCAGGAAGTACCTTCAATATGAGTAATAAGGTACCCTAAAATTCAGGCAATATTTGCATAAAGCCCAGATACTTGAATGCTATGCTGCATTTAGTACAACTAAACTTTGAGATTGCATGTAGCAAGTTTTTTTTAAAACAGATCAGCTGTTACTGTGTTTTTATATGGCACTGTATCATGTAAACATAAAACCTTGTGGTTTTAACATTCCCAGAATGGTTTTAGCACAGAACTGTCCAGTATAATACCAAGATGTGGTTCCAGTTAGAAAAATATAAAGGGATTTTCCAATCTGTTAGGCATACATGGTTTATCAGTGGTCAACATGTGTGGTAATTAAAAAAATAATATCATTTATATAATATCTGCAAGGGAAAACTGACACAAATAGCCTGTATGCTTGCTAAAAATGTCACTACTTTAATCTCTACCAGTGGCTACTGGGATTGGCTGTTTCATTTGAATGTAGAAGTTAATTGTTGAATGTTATTTGATGTGGTCTTTGGCTGTGAACACAGTTCATAGTACATCTGATGCATCTTTTGAATTGTAAGAAGGAAACATACTTTTGTGTATTGAAATTAAGCTCTGAGGCTTTACAGGGTGTGATCTCCTTACACAGAAGGGCTTTTCAGTTTTTTTCTTTTTACCAAAGGAATTCACATTCTTAAGTTTAGTATTTTATATTCTTTGGAAAGTAAAAGCATGAACCATTTTCTCCACTGATGTCAGCAGGCTTGTATGAAAAAGAAAATGCTTTTCCTGTTTGAATGAACTCTGTCTCTTTGAGAGTTTAATTTGAGACACAAGCAAACAAACATATGCACCATATTTGGATAACCCCCAAATAATAATAATGTGAGCTTTTCCATACTGTTTTTGCTATCTTTTTAGTAGGTGAACACATACCTTTCTGTGACCTGTCATGAACAGGTCCTGCCTGCCTTATGACAGTTGTGGTCATTATTGAACTTCACTTATGGTGATGTCAAGTGAGACATCATTATTAAAATGGTTTCTTCCAACGGGCACAGGGAAAAAGGATTGTTGGCAGGCTTGGGCCTCAAGCTGTTCAACCTTACGCTCACTAATTGCTCGCTGTAAGGAAGGACAAAATGTGATCGCTCAACAGTGTTCAAAGATCTGGGAGGAGCTGTGGCCATGGCAAAAATTTAGAAAAGGAAAACAAGTAGACTGCTTATGAAGATGTGCCATGGGCATACAGATTCCATTTTTTATTTGAAATTTGAATTTAAGATGTTAGTGTAAATGTAGTGTAGTGTAGTGATGTTAGAATAAATTGCCAAAATAGAAATGATTGGAAAATTGATTTGAGTTTGTGTGCAGCAGCAACTTCTGACCGCTTATTATCCTACACTTTTGTAATACAAAATGTAGGGGGCAAATTTAAAAGACACTATTGTTCACTTCATCATTTCAACAGATTTAACTCTGTTCGAGTTCAGAAGAGACCAAGGGCCAAATCTACTAAAGGTTTGCGTGTACTAAAATGTGTGCAAACTCAGTGCTCACGCTAAAAAAAGTACAAACTGATCTACTAACAGTGAGCAAAAGAGTTTGCGTCTTTCAAAGGTGCAAAATT
>JBAMHV010000019.1:4371452-4383726 GCA_037177535.1 Pseudomugil gertrudae
ACATATATTTGAAAACTTTAAACGTTAAATTAAAATCCAATCTAGTCTTAAATTAAGGAAAAGACTTTCAAACAAACAAATATTTCGTTAAAAAATTTAGATGAGTTTATATTTTCCTTATCTATAGCGAAGATCATTTTGAAACAAGATAAAGCTTTTAGTTATCATGACATCCAAAAAGCTTTCAGACAAATTTAATTAGGCAATATTAATTTAGAATTATGTTATTTAAAAAAAAAGATCCGAAATTGTAATTCAAAACATAAAAAAGATATTTAAAATAAGTCTTACAATAGTGTAAGGGCCTTAATATGGGTAGACGGAGTTTATAAATATTAAATGAGCTAAAATTATCTGTTACCAAGGTTTCTTTTCAAATTTTTATTTTAAAAAAATAGTGAGTCAGAATAATAATAAAGAGGATTTTATCATATCAACAAAAAACTTTTTCTAAAATTTTTTAACGAAGGACTCTGTAATACTTTAATTTTAATTATAAAAATATTATTTTTAAAAATTAAAAAATACACGATGATTTCTTATATGAAATTTATTTCCTTTTAACAGAAGGTTTTTTTTAATTTCATTTACTATTGGTTCGATTATGAACAGTCATGAAAGTGAAAAGAAGAAATAACGATTTATTAAATGATTTATCAAAGAAGGAATTTAAAATTTATATTTGAAGAAATTAGAAATATTAAATTGAGTCCTATGAAGAGGATTGTTTTTGAAGATATTTATGTCTTAATTAAAAAATCATTTCAAACATGTATTTAACTTACAATATTTTATTCAACAAATTTAAAAAATTGATACGTAAATAGACTCAAAAAATTATATTTAAAGATGAAAATTCAAATTATAAATATTGATAGATTTTAAAATCGTTTTATATTGTTTATCAATAAGTTATTTCAACTATTTTTAATCAAGTATTGGTCTATTTAAATATAGTATAAATTTTTACATCATAGGATTAATAGATCAAAATATGTATAAGAATCTATATTTAATCATAAGCTATACATATTATAAAAAAAACAAAGAAGAATCTAAATCAGAAAACACACCCCACTCTTTACTGTTCCCTGCCCTCACCATACTTACAATACTGTAAGTATTTATTTCTTTTTTACTTTGGTTGTTCAGTCTGTACAGAGGGATTATATCAAATTAATAATAGAAAGGAGGGAAAGCTACACAGTGACAAGCAACAAAACAAATTTATAATTTAAGGGAGACTGACAATTAATCACTGGTGGGCATCAAGAGTGGTACTAGATCTTTTCTTCTAAAGGACAAATCCAAGGTTCTTAAGATACTTAGCAGCAATCCAGTTTACTTCAGGATTGTGCAGTGGTCTGTAAACTATCAGAGGGTTATTATTGTGTCATTATTGTGACTGGACTCATGCATTGTGACTAGTCCAGTACAGACACTGACAGAATGTTGCTGCTGCTGTTGTGTCGCTGACATTCTGCTCTTGTCACATCAGCTGCACATCAGCAAGGTGTCTTCAAAGAACCCAAGCCTTGTTCAATCTCTCAAACCTCTGCTTATGGGTCTAAAGTTACGGTAAACTGAATTCAGTGTGTTCCAGACCTTTTATAATTTTCAACATTAATCTTAAAATAAGCTCCAAACATAATGAAAAAAAAAACACTTTTTTATATTCCGATCATTATATTTCATTTTTGTGAACCAGAGGAAAAAATATATTGACCTAGGATGTCTAACAGGGTGTTCACCAATTGTTTCTCCAAGCTATGTAAAAAGCATAATGGTACTTTGGAAATTACAGTAGCTTATACAGCAATTTGATAAGTGGTCTAGCATGAAATTAGATCCTTTGTGAGCCCTATAACCGCATTATTGAATTTCATCTGTGCAATGATGTCTCTCATACGGCCCTGATGCAAGTGTACAGCCAGATGTGATAGGAATGTAACTGATATGGTATGATACTGCAGACAGAGATTAACAAATTTAATCTAGATAATTGAATCATGTAAAATACAGCCAGAGCTATGAAAATGTATGTCTTCATATAGACTTGCTGGACAGAGTCCTTATTCCAGTGATGTTCTCAGATCTGTCTCTGTTTTGTCTGTCAATACTTGCCTTTCTCAGGCTTATTTTCCTTTTATTTTAATCAGTATTCTGGCTCATGCAGCTCTGCTACTCACTACCATCTGCCATCACATCCCAGCATCATACTGGATGAGCAAAGCAGTCATATTTGTCCTCACCACTGGTCACCTTTGTTGCAATAGTCTAGGTTAGAGGGAGGGGTGAGTGGTGTTAATGGGGCAGATTGATGCACGATGAGTGGCCATATTATGGTAATGAAGTGAAACAGCCCCTTTCATATGTTTCAGAAAATGACTTGTAGTTAAGGCTAATGGGTAAATTTTACTCAGGCTAATGTAAAAATCCATAACAGCAGCAAACAAACACTATTGATCCAGCTGTAAGCTCCAAACAATGGGCTATTATTCATATAGCTGCGGCAGGATTTTGTTGGGAACTTCGTACCTCCTGCAATATGTTTAATGTTCAAAGCAATGAATGCATCTTTTTGATGATAATTGCTGTCAAAATTGATAATATCTAAGTATGTATACTGCACCATCTCAAGGCAATTTATATTTGATTTTTGGTGATTTTTTTCCACATTGCTAATCAATTCAAGTGATTATAAATTGTTTGCTTTGATTGTCCCACAGTTGAGATTGTCTTTAGTTGTCTTTGATTAGATAAAAGTAAACCAAGTAAACCAACAAAAACATGTTTTTCTAAAGGGCTTGCATAGATTTGCACAGACTTACTTGTAGAATCATTGTCAATGCTATTTTATTATACCTCTACATTTTCCAACAAATATAACACTCAAATTAGTAGTTAGTAGTGATTAGGGAATTCCAATTCTGACTTTTTCTTTTTTTATAACTGAGTAAAGTGGTATAGAAATTAGTGTAAAATAAAAAGTCTTACAGCATAGAATGAAAGACTAAGATGTTAACCGACAAGTGTCCAAAAGTCCAACAAGTGTTATTTAAAAAAAAATATATTTCAAAAATATCTAAAGATACTTTTTTAAAACTGTAGAACCTACAGTAGAACAATGTTAGTCATTGTAAAGAAACAGAAAAACACTCTGACATTTCTTTTTCTCTGTTTTCTTTATGATGTTTTATTTTTTATGTTTTAAACTCATTTTAATTCTCATGTTTTTTTATTTTTATTGTTTTGTAAGGTGACCTTGGGTCCTGAAAGGTGCCGAGAAATAAAATGTATTATTATGATTATTATTATTATTATTATTAATTATTCTTTAATTTCTTATTATAATCAGTTAATATTTTATCAAAACAAAATATCTCTTTTTTTTTACCTCACAAGAGTCATGGCAGCATGGACAAACAGCTTAAAATCCAAGACAGTGTCACGTTCCGGGCTTTATACTTTCATCTGAACTGCTTGATTCTTTAGGCTTTGGGCAACACAATCAATCTCTTTTTCTCACTCTCTGTCAGTGGCTGTTTTTTTTTGTTCTGCAGTGTATCAGGCATATATGCATATATGCATGAGCCATAAATGTGATTCTTTAATGATTGAAGGAATGGACATTGTGCCAATTTTTTTTTTTACTCCCTTGTCCATGTTTTGTTTTTGTGCATATTTATGAGCTGAAATGCATGGCCAATAAAGAAACCTCTTCAAGGCTGACAAAAATGTAGCTGCAAGATGATTTGATGTAAAAACTTTAGGTGCGTGTTGACAACAAAAGTCAAGACATTTCATTTTGGCACCTTAATGCCCTATGAAAGTACTACATCTGCTGCTTTCTATTAGGCTTCACATTTGTCACAACTTTTGCAAGTATTATACTCTTTGCTCTTACGTTCTGAACAGAACGGCTTTCCAATTGACATTCAGCTCCACTGCTGCACATAACTCCTATCCTGAATGTTAAACAGATATGACATGGAGCTTTTATTGTAAATAATTTGGCTCAAGCTTTGGGGTCAGCCAACCGAAGAGCATATACTTTCTCCTCATATCAAGGCCTTCTGTTCCTCCAGCTGCCAAGCTGCCTGTGTTTGAGACAGGTGTCATCGCAGCAATGTGAAACACCTTCATTCCTGATGTGATTATCCCTTGGCTCAGTAACCTAACCTATGCCGTGGCTAAAAGGAATACCAGTGCTTCCAAGAAAGCTGGCTGTTGGTGCTGGTGTGCTATAACATGAAGGATTGTATGGATATGATGAACTGACTCCTGGTAATGCAACTGTCTTTGGAAAGGCTTCTCTGTGATAAATCAATGTTCAATCTGCTTTTTGATAAAATAGCTTTCTTTTTTTTTCTGGGACGCAATGTGTGCTGTCAGAAAAAAAACGGCACAGATCACCTTAACAAATGAAAAACAAAATGTATTTGAGGTCATTTAAATGTCTAATTTTCTAAACTGAATTATAAAGGTATATTAACATTTATTCTAACTCACTGAGACAAGGTTAAGCATTGTATATTCCTCAAAAGGAGCTTGCAAATCCAAACCCTTCAATGCTTTGAAAGATTACTACTCCCCTAATGACATTATTTTCATTTGTGTAACACGATGCCATGGCTGACCAAACCATTATCTGTGATAGTCAAGCTAATTTACAGTCCAAAAATCCACAACTTCACATCTGCAGCAGATGTGTAACTGTTGAGTTAGGTGTGACCTACACCTTGGCCGTGTCAAGAGAAACAAATCGGCCTCATCCACCTACAAAACTGATTCCAGTCAACAATGCAAGCTGCTGCTACTGCTGTTGTTGCTGGAGTGATGCACACATGTGAATGGAAGAGTGACTTACAGAGTACGCAAACGAGATGGTTGCAAATTTTTGTCACGGTGAAGCATGGTATGTAGGAGAGGATCCTAGCTTCATGCTCCGCATTTGGGTGCAGCAGCCTAATAGGCAGGGCCAAAAGAACGGCCCATCAATCCACAGATTCCTGGTGTCATGCGGCAAGATAAATAAATTGCCGCTGTGAGACAAGAGGACTGGGAACCAGCGCTACCAGCAGATTATGCAGTCAACACTTTATATAAAACTACTTACTGTATGTAAGGAACACTGCCCAACGAGGTATGTATAATCACAAATTAATGGACAACGCAAAGGTGCGGTTGCTTTTGCGAAGTCTATTAATTACTTCAAATGGGCACATCGAATGACATTATGCCACTTCTACCACAGCCACCTACAAAAGAAATACATATTAAATATATTAATGTGTTAACGTTTTTTAATCATTAAAATTGTTTGTTTTTCCACAGGAAGTGGCTGAGAGGAATATTACTATCTGTCATTGTGATGCGTAGCCATGGTAACCGGCTGTGTCCACGAGGCTGCAGCTGGGTCAGAAGCAGCTATTAACGTATGTTCTGAGTTTCTGTTTCTTTAGTGTTGTGGTTTCACAAATACTACTAAATAAAATATCATGTAACTGGGCACTGTCTGTTTGTTTCTGGTCATAGATTTCACATAAATACGACACATTCTGGCTGATACTAAAGACGGACATTGAGCGCTTAGTGATAGGTCATCAACTAAAATTCTACCAAGTTTTGACGGAAACTTACCTGAGACATAATGTGATAGAGATTTCTGTTGGGTACCATCCACATATCCATGCTTTCTCCTGTGTGTATATGCTAGGCACTCAAATGGTTATCACTGGATGCATGTCGTCCAAACTTGCGAGGTCAACATGTGACCGCACGTCCTCCATATACGTCCCCCCCCAAAAAAAATATGTCTGTCCCCAAAAACTTTCAACCATAACAAAGGGTCACACTGTAATATTTTGACTAACTTTAGCTTTGAATACAACAGCATTCATTGTGATGTTGTTTCAGTAATACTTTGCAATGTCGCAAGATTTCTTTCCATTTAAGATTGCATTAACTTTTTACCAAGATCTTATATTTATGATGCGACAGTGCTACGCAAAGCCACATTCCAGCATCTCCAGCACATTACAAAGCTTTTCAAGGGTGTTCCGGTCTGGGCTCTGTGGTGGCCAATCCATGTATGATGTACAATGAGAGCCCTGCCCACATCCACTCCATGGATATGCAGCATTCGCTGGCACCCACTTACTTTTAGAGGACAGATTTCCTCAGCCTAAAGGTGGGTCAATAGCAGTATCCACTCCTGAGGAGAGAGTGGTTATTGTCCTACTTGAGGTCACAAAGAGAAAACCTCAGACTGGCCCTTTCAAGCACACATTTGCCAAAGAGTGGAGCAAGCAAGTGAGAGGTGAGATGACTGTTCATTTTTAGGCCTTACTCACAGGATATGGGCACACATGACTGTTACAAAAACCATTAAAAATTTCATTTTAGCATAATATGGGACATGTGATGTATCAATAACACTTTATTATGTGCAGCCCTAATATAAATAGAAATATTCGAGAGTTTTAACTGTTAAAAAACATGTTAATTGATACACCTCGCTATGTTTGGGAAGGGTGTCTGCTGGAACGGTTCAGTTATTTCCAATTCAATAAAAAGCCAACTTAATTTTAGCTGAAAAAGATGTGAAACACAGCATTATTTATTTTATATCTTGTTTTTTACATAACATCATGTTCTCTTCTCGTGTTTTCACCATGCTTCTCTAGATTCCTAGAAAAAAGTTACAACAGAAAAGAAACCAAGTCTTTCCTGATATTTTCTGGTTAAACCACAAATGGAAAGAAAGAAACTTTATGACCAAGACATATTTTTCAGTTTACGAAGTGCCTTTGCACTTAAAATATTGTATTATGTCTGCTGTTTGCAGATATTACAAGTGAATTTATGTGATTGCAATACTCTAATACAGTTTGTGGCTCCAGTGGGGATGTACAAAATCGTATAAATTGCCTCCAGCAATTGTCACTTGAGGACAGCAAGTTTGGAAGTAAAATTAAACCAAAATGTTGGTGTAGGGTTAAAAATATCCTAGCTGACTACATCTCTTAAGTCTTTCCATATTTCAGCTTGAGGGCAGTGCCTCAGGGTTACATTAATGCAGACACAATTAGTATCAGACAAACAGCAAACTCAGAGCCAAACAATGTTGAGGATTTGACTGCATTGTGTGCAAGTTTTTTAAAAAAAATCTGCATGATAATATTTGTCAAATGCATTTTAATCACTATGAGTTGACATTAGCATAGTGAAATAAATGTGCCCATTACGACATCTAGTCATAGCAGAGCCTGGAGCTGCCTCTGATTTTTATTTCAGGTCTCTGTAGACAGTTTTTGGTGAAGTATAACAGATTGCTGTCAAGAAGCTGCAATGGTCAGATCATAAATGTTGCAAAGGCTGTGTCTTTTCCCTCCTCCTCAAAACAGACAAGTGCATGTGTTTCGCTGTTAATTAGAATCAGAACGGAGCCCACGTTGCATGATTAATTACCTCATACCTTACAGTTGCTGACAAACATTGATGACTCTCTGCTTGTATGTCATGGATAGTACTTGCACCATTCATCACCCCTGTAAGGTCATGCTCAAAGTTACATTATAGTCTGTAATTACTAGTTCCTTGTTCCTTACAGCACATTCTCTTAATGGCTTTGTTATTGACAAATACGTTCTTGTCTGTGCTTCACCTTTGGATGTCGATCACAGTTCTTATTAGACATTAAATCAATATTTGCATATATCGAGAGTTCAAACACCATCCTTTTTGAGCTTTCAGACACAGTTATTATGTGGAAACAAAAATAGCTTCATATTAAATCAATACTGGCATGATACATGGCATAAAACTCACCAGAAAAGTCTCAGTGAAACTTAGACAACAGTGTTTTTGTGGTTAAGCTAAAATCCTGAGATATTCAAGAGAGTGTTTCCACGATATAAAGTACTGAAAACTTCACAGAGTGAAAAAAAATACTTCTTCGTGGTTCTCTCTGGAGGAACAGAATTATAAAGAAACCTTTTTGGCTTTGGAGAATGCCAATGAGCAAATGTGTCTCCTGACACCTTGAGTTAATGATCAATCAGCTTCCATGGAGGCAATGTATTTTGAGTCACCAGCGAAGCATGACAATAACCTTTAACATTATCATTTACACACATATTATACTGCAGGACAGATTGTCTATAGGCTCCCTTGCAGCAATAAGTCATCCACCACTGATAGGAACCCTTTTTTTATTTTTTTACACGTTAAGGTGTGCGACTGTAAAGTGGTTTGAAGGCAAATCGTCAATCTTATGAAATTCCATCTTCTTTTTTCTTTGCCTTTTTCAGAATGTGTCTCAAGGTGAAATATTGTGATATTGCCATATGTATAAATTTTGTAGATTAAAAAAGGAGTGAAAATGTAGGAAAATGAAATAAAATGAACCATATCAGAGGACCTAATCACCGTCTGGCAAGATTTGAATTATTACATGTGTTTTGATTGTGCTTTACTAGTTTCAAGGTCATGTAATTCCAATGCCACAAGAGGAATGACTTATTTGAAAAGAAATGCAGATTGACAGGCACCTAGAGAATCAAAGCAGTAGGAAGACAATGATTTGTTATGAATCATGCAGAGCAGCATTTAACTCCATCACACTGTGGTGGTGGTGACTTCATTCTGTGTGACTTATTAGATCAAAACATTAACATTGTTGCAAAATGACATTTTAAAATAAACAAACTTTAACAAGCCATGAATTATTATAATGCATACAAATACATTTATTTATTATGTGAAATTAAATTAAACAAAGCGTGTCTACTTTGGAATTTTTGCAGTGATTCTCATACTGAAATCTTGTGTCACACCAGGTCGTTTTAGTTATTCCTGTATTCCTGCAAATGTCAATATCAACATTGATCTTATTGTATTAAATAACTTATTTTATTGTTCGAACAGCAAATGTGAAAAAGGTATATTTTCCTTTCTCTGCAGGTCTTATAAATAAATGTATTGATATGTTTCCTCTTGATTAATGAGATGCCCTCGTTGAATGGACTCAGCATGATGTATTGTTTACATACCTGTTAATCATGTTTTCATGTAAAACCTCATTGTTGCCGAAGTAACAGACAGAACAAATTATGTTTCCCAAGCACCTAGGGTTTTACAATTTATTTGACATTTTACTCATAGGACTAACAGAGAAGAGCTTATGTTGCTTGTTGTAAGGAAATTAAAACCTACTGTTGGACTAATGTCACATTAACTGGGTTTTGTTTTGGAGTACTAACTGTATCTCCCAATAATGGACTGCAACAAATGGGGTAATGCATTTATTTATTTCTAGCCTTAGGTATTAAATCTGGGAACTAACCAACCCTTTAATAGCAAACATTGAATGGAAGTCAAGTTTTATTGCAGAACCATGATTGATCATTAAACAAGTTAAGTCAGCCATTCAAACACCGAAAACCAAATACCACCCACATTTGTAGTATGGTAATAGTAACATTTTTATTCACCGTGTATTAACTAGTGAAACCAGAATTACAGTGTATTAAGAAAATATGACAGTACAGCTAGTGTAATTTGTGCTTTGGTACAGTTCAGATTTAATTAAGTCAGAAATACATTTAGATTTGGGGTATCAAGTGGATTTGACATTTACTATAACTCCACTAAATGATGTACTTTCATTCATATTAATACTGGATCACCCTGACGCACATGTAGCTGTATTATACCATTTTGTCATGTTAACTTTTCATAAAACATTTTAATTGTTCTTGATTTGCAATGCAAAAGACTGTGAGGCAATATTAACACTGGGAATTTGTTCGAACAAGGAGGAAAAAAAGACAGCATGTTCTTGGCTGCACAGCTATGCAGATGTTCCCCTCCTGGGTCACAAGACCCATCACAGATAACCACTGACTGCTTGCACAGTCATCCCTGCTGGATGAAGATGTAATTAATTAATCCCTTCCTATGCAGCATTGGGTTAGGAGCCAGGGCAAATCCAAGGAGCTTTATTTTGTGTACAATTAGAGATGCCCTTCTCTCAAATGACCTCGTCAATCAGTGACACTGCAGGACAACTAAAACAAAACAAACAGGAATACGGTCAATTTTAATTAATAACCTTCAGAGTCCAATAAGCCAAGTTACTTTACTAATTGTCTTTATGATGAGAGGTAATATAATAATTAAGGAAAAGATAGAAATAATCTTTTCACAGTTTATACTTGAGCTTCAAGCCAGTTTATATATCTAATGTTGTTTAGAAGCAAAATGTTCATTAGTAACTGAGAAAACATCAATACAATAATAAATTTGAAAATTAGGGATGTTTTAATGGAAACCAGATGTGTTACATTGAAAACCTGTCAGACAGCATTGCTGGAGGACTGATTTTGGACATCCTGCTATAAGCAAAGGGAGTACATTTTTGTACCAGGTAAAAACATTCCTTATTTATTCTTCAAATTAAGACTAACATTTCTTTTGCATGCAGGTTTTCTAAAATGTCATGTTAAAACATGTAAATTAGGTGTTATTTAAAAAATGTGAAAAAGGCTTAGCTTCCAAATCTCTGGTGCTCCTGACGGTTACTGACTTTTTCTTCCTTTAGGGACCATAAGATGCCCTTTATGTTCCTACAGGTGTAGCAGATGGTCTAGAATCTGTAGTTGAATTGCATTGTTTTCTTCGTGGTGTATTTCTGTCTTCTTTCTTTTCTGTTCTATTTTTATCTTTGTTCTGTCTTCTCTGGCCAGGTTCAGAAGTACTACAACCAAGTAAACAAAACTCAAATGATCAAGTGGGTCTTTATATACCAAAAGCTCCTAATGAGAAAGGATATTTGCTCCACACAACACAGCAGCCAGACCATCATTCCGCTTGCTTTGCTTTAATGCTGGACAAGTCACGTTTAAAACGAAACAGGACTCTGCACATGACCTTTGCTAATCATTTATCTTTCAAGCTTTAAAACAAGTTTCTTGAATTCCTGTAGTGGATACTAAAGTCAAGAAGAGAGTTTTAACTCGGTGAAAACATTTTGAGGGATTAGTTGTAAATGTTCCCTTACCATTTTGTACATGTCCTACACTTCACAGCAGTTATATTGGAATTCCCAATGAACATGTGCTAAGAAATGTGGAAGGAAGCTGTTTCTGCTGTTTGAGTAAGCCAGACGGTTGCTGGACATTGACATTCTTCTTGTTGAAACAAACATGAACAGAGCATGACCCTTTTATCTAATCCATCCACAGACATCACTTGTCATTTTCATCTGTTCTGAAGTCAGACACAGATGACTGCTTCTTGACTAAATTAAGGAAGCAGCTCATCTTCCTCTTTGAGCTCTCATTGGCTGTAAAAACATCATGAATTTTAAGTCGTTATAGGTGAAATTAAAGACAGTGCTGTTCCATTAGGTGTCCATGTTGGCCTTGAAAGTTAAATGTCCATCCATCCATCCATTTTCTTCCGCTTAATCCCAGAGCGGGGTCGCGGGGGGGCTGGAGCCAATCCCAGCTGTCAACGGGCGAGAGGCGGGGTACACCCTGGACAGGTTGCCAGTCCATCACATGGCCAACACACAGAGACAAACAATCATGCACACACACATTCACTCCTATGGGCAATTTAGAGTCTCCAATCAGTCTATCCCCAAGATGCATGTCTTTGGACTGTGGGAGGAAGCCGGAGTACCCGGAGAGAACCCACGCTAACACCGGGAGAACATGCAAACTCCACACAGAAAGATTCCCGGTTTGATCCTCAAGTTAAATGTCATACAGAAAAATTGAAAAAAAAAATGAAATGAAATAAAGACAAAAAATAACTTTAGTTAAATGAAGTGATCAATAAAAATATGTGCTTCTCAACTATTACAGATCAAAACAGCTGAACTGGGTTTAGCAAAAAAAGCAAATGAACAAATAAAAAAGAAGCTGTTTAATGAACTGAGTTAACAGCAGATGTTTTGATCTGTAATAGCTGGGAAAGATATGTAGTTTTAAGCAAACCTAAAGGCAAGGCATTGAAGTCATCTTGATATAGCAGCTTGGTATGTTACAGCAATTTCTCCTCATTACAACATATGCATGTGTATTGTGTGTCATTTAATATCTTGCCCAAAGACTACTGTGGATAACACACAAATTCAGTAAATCTGATAAAATATAACTGGCTGTTCCAATGTTTCTTCCTGCGGCAGATGATTGTGTGAGACAGATAAATAGATGAGCTTTTAATCTTGAAAAGTATGATGTTGACTTTAAATAGTACATTT
>JBAMHV010000019.1:4383826-4397614 GCA_037177535.1 Pseudomugil gertrudae
CATTGTTTTCTTAGAGATTCTGGGAACCTCTAGTAGACCTGCAGTCTGAGAGCGAAGTGCTCTGTGTGGAACATATGGAACTATGAGGTCTTTCATATATAGTGGAGCTTGGTCATGAAGCGCTTTATATGTGAGAAGAAGCTACACTACCTATGCAACTTCTGTGAGTTGCAGACACTCCCTCATGTTACCTGTAATAGTGAGGGGCACTGGAAAAAGCTAATGCAGTTTAAAGCCTGCTAGAAAAGATACAGAAAGGGAAATGGGAAGTCACTTGGTAAATATTTTGTGTTTTCTTATGTTTTTTGAGTAGTCAGTGTTATGTGGTTTTGGTGTCTCAAACTCTAGTTTTTTGTAGATTTTTTTTTACAATGCTCTATAGATAAAGAATTCTCTCCAACTCATGTGACCCTAAAGTGGAATAAGGGGTACATAATTCCCAGCCATGAATTATGAATAGACAACTAATATGTGATACAGAATTATTTATTATATGTTATTATGTCAAGCTAAGATTCTGCCTTGACATTAAAAGATTATTAATCTTAAATTTAATTTTCTGCAAAAACAGTGCAGGTGTTGGCAGGTGTCATATGCAGTAACTATGCCTCTGTCAACATGACACCTTTGTTCTGCTACTGCAGCTGTGTTTAACATGCATGTCCAAGCATCTGGGTAAAGCCACGGCCAGTACACTTTGGGCACATACAGCTTTTTCACCCCTTGGGAACAAAGTTCTTGTAGAGAGACTCAACTAGAACAGAAATAAAAGCAGAGAATCATACGTGTTTGTGCATTTACTACCATTTGGTGGAAAAAAGGAACTGACTGTGAAGTCTGCTGTAGTAAATGTATTTCTGCAGTCAGTGATTTTGACTAGTTGCGGGATTATAACCATGCAAGAACTGGCTGACTCACACCAGTGAAAAGTGATGGTGTATTGCCTTAAGACGTATTCATACTACAGAATACGGTTGAACTGTGTGATCTTTCTGCAGCTAGTTGAGCACACTAGAGTAGACAGCAGCAATGACCTGAACCAAATGGGTTGGTGCAGTTGGTGGATTAAATAATTAGACAATTGTTTATACGGAAAGATCAGTAGTTTGAACATTTGGAGAGCTACTCTGGCACACTGTAATCATTGTAAACATTAGCAATCTCAGACATGCAGTCAGAGGTTAATAGTTTGGCTTTTGTGTAGCATTACCAGCTTCGTCACACGTGAGTCGCCATCTTCAAGCTGAATGGTCACTGCTTATGCTTGGACTCAGGGAGTCTAGATTGGATAAACGTTTTTATCTGCCCTGAAATTTGTGAGGGAGATAGGACATGTTTGGCAGCTGAATAATTCAGCCTTCAGAATTTCAAGCCAACAGAAGTGTCAGTGTGAATTTGTTAAGATCGGAGGCTGTAGAGCACTTGTCAGCTAACTCTAACCTCGGCATGAACAAGGCTTCAAAAAAAGCTGCTTAGATGTGTGATTAATCTGCAAAATGTCAAATAGTTAATCAATCAATTGGTTAAGCACTTTTATCCACCATCCACCTTTGCTCACGTGCAACTTCGTGAAACTAAAAGCCATTACCGTCAGGTTTTTTCTTCTTTTTTTGGCGTTTTTAATCCTGTTCTTTGACAAATACTTTAGAAAGATTCACTTTACTTTGAGGAATTGCACATACATGTACTGCTTAAATAATACCTCTTCAGAATTGACAAAAAGTTTTACTTTGCCTTGACTGGTTTATTTGGGATCCCAATTAAAAAAAAAAAAACAGGTCTCAGTGTGAAAACATCTGAAAATGCAACTTTTTCTGTGTTTAATGATTACATCGTACAACAGCATGGTGGAACAGTGGTTGGCGCTGGAGCCTTACAGCTAGAAGGTTGCTGGTTCAACCCCAGGCTGGAGGGGGTTGTCCATTGACCTTTCTGTGTGGAGTTTGCATGTTCTCCCCATGTATGCGAGGGTTTTCTTTGGGTACTCCGGCATCCTATCACCCACAAGACATGCATGTTAGGTTCATGGCTATGGCTAAAATGTATGTAAGTCGCTTTGTATAAAAGAATCTGCCAAATGACTGTATAGTATAGTACAACCTAAACACATCTTTCTGAGCTAATGAAATTATAGTCCCACTTTAACCTTAATCCCCATCTATAGACCCTACAGCTGCAACAATGCAAGGGGAGGAACATACGGGCATTTGCCAAATTCCCGTGACGTGCCTCCTTAGCAACAGACGCCATAGGTACAAGGGAAGTTCTACAAGAAAACCATAAATATGCCAAAGGGTTGTTGTGTGGTGCTTTGTCACAGCAATACTAGAAGGAATAGGGATTTAAGTTTTTATAAGATTCCTTCTGAGGCAACAGAACCAGAACGAAGACGTCCAAGTGATCAGGTGTAGCAAAACAAACCATTACAACGGACCTGTTACGGCCTCAGCCTATTGCTGTTTTAAAACTCTGAGACCTGCATCAAGACATCGAGACAGGATTGGATGAGCCTCACAGTTCCCCCCACATTTTTTTTGTTGTTTTTCCGTTTAGTCTAATGGTATACTTTGGTTGAGTTTAGTTTGCTCAGTTTTGTGTTGTTTTAGTTTGTTTTGGTATTTTTCCTGCGTATGCAGTGATTTTGAGTTTGTTTGGATTTTTGGCATAGTGCATTTTACTTTTGTCACAGTATATATATTTTTAACCCGGATTGTTTTTTGTTAATTCACTTTGTAAATAAATCACTGTTGAATTTTACTCTCTGTCATCTTAGTTTGTGTTAGGACCCCTTTTCTCCCCTAGACGACATGGGGGTCGTAACATAATGGGGGCTCGTCCAGGATTATATTTATTTTGAATGTGACATTGTTAATTGTTTAGAGTAATTCATTGATTTGCCTTGTGTGAGAAGGAGGCATGGCCCAGTTTAGTCTGGAGGAATTTCTTTCGGATCCTTCTCTGGATCAGCTGGACCTGTGGTAAGGACTGAGGCCTGTGGAGAAAAGATCATGACTCGCCAAACCATCACCATGAGAGGAAGCTGGGTTTTTCAGGAGGGGTTCTTCCAGAAATTATGATCCTGTTGAGGCTACGACCTGTGGACTGGACTTGGTTTGGATCCGTGGTGTCGACGCTCAAAATGGTGGTTAATCCGTTCTGGTGCTCAAAAAGGGTCCGATGGAGATGTCTGTCACTATAGGTTCGTCAGCAGGCTCCAGGCTCTATCCCCAGCTGGATCGATGGTGTGTTCATGGCGATCAGGCAGGAAACAACTCAGGCCAAAGTCCATAAAAGTGTCTGAAGAGGTTGCTTGCATGTGGAGAAAAACTGAATTTGTGTAAAAATATATAAACTCACTCTGGAGGCTCAAAACTTAGTTGCAGTAAAGATGAAATGAAAGTTCATCGTCTAGGTTGCTCAGATATAACTACAGTCTCTGACCATGTGCTCTGTCAAGCTCCAAGCATGGCTCGCTTTTGTTCTCGGTCCATCCTCTAACTGCATCCGATCTGGAACCGAGCTGAACTGCAACTTATCACATCTGAATCTTGATTAGATTCTGTCTTGATTGTCTCTCAAACTTAGACTATCTTAGACTGCATCTTAGAAACTTTCTCTTAAAAACTGAAACTTAAACAGACTTAAATTGAAACTTAAATGAGACTTAAATTGAAGAACAAGAGTCTGTGTCTTCTCTGTTCAGAAGACCCACGGATCCTCCCCTGGAGGCCGGGTCTTATCACAACCAATAGGCATGTGTGGGATGGCCTATATCACAGGTTCTCATTTGCTTATCAGAGTATGCAGATGCAGGCTTAACTCCTTAAGTATAAGTTCTGTATGAAAACCTTAAACGTAAAACATATAAGCATCAAACCATTCAAATAAAGATTCCAAAAATGAGAGAAACACATAAGCAAAGCAAAATTAAGTCATTCCAACATAAAGCAAGAGTCAATGCAGATTAACATGAGACATTCATTACAGGAATAAAACAACTGATTCTAGCAGGTGACTGTGTGATTTGGTCATCCACTGTAGAGTTCTGTCAGTTGACCAGAAATTATGAAACCAATGTGAGACTATACAATTAAATGTTGTGTCCCTGAACCATTTGCTCACATTGGAAAGAGAAAGGGGATCTTCTCATGAAGTCTCTGTTCTCCTGCTGCTGTGATCTAGATGTTAAACCAGCGGGTGGTCTGGTTTGTCCCTTTGTTCTTTGAGACAGTTCTTTGATGAGCAATCAAAGTGATTTTTTTTAGTAATGTTTAACTCACTGAAGATGACTACACATTTTTAACAAATTTGTTGGTCCAATAATTTCTTTTTCCAGCAAATGATTGTTTATGTACCAATATGATTACTCATATTGTTAATTACTGTAGGCCATAAATACATTCAGATCTGTTCTGGTTTACATAACCAGCGTATAAAAGTTAGATTTAACATATAACTTGAAATGTTTGCCTCTTTTGCCTTTGTCTTCTCTCTTCTTCCTTTTTTAAATATAATTCCTGCCTTACAGCTAAATTAAGATATAATGTGACCTATGGTGAAAAACATGACTTCTTGTGGAACAGATTAGAAAAACAATCTACATTATTTCTTGGGGCTAGAAGCGGTTGCATTAGCATTCTTCTGACATACTCCTAATAGTGTTGTTTGAAGCAATGGTTTCTAACTCCAACGCCTCATACAGTTCTATCTACACAGTGAACAAACTGAAGTTATCGTAGATATTTTCAATAAAAAAAATTAATTTCCATTTTTATATGATTTTAGTTATCTGAAGTGAACACAGGTAGAGAATATATGAAGCATTTAGTTGTGTGTGTGCCCCCCTCCCCAACCCAGACCCACTAACTCTTTGATAGCTGATAAAAAACAAATTGTTCTCGACTGAATTGCTGCCTACTTTGCAAAACATATCTATTCGTCAGTAGAGGCAATGCTGGTCCTGCAAGAGTCTTTTATTAATATAATTGCTGTGACTGTCCATCATTTGGGTTCTCCCAAAACAGCTCCTTCAAAGAAGGGGGGGGGGGGGGGGGTAATGCTCAAAAATCATTCAACTTAGTTTTTCATGCTCTGCTTTTGAATAGTCTGTGTTGGTTTAAGTACAAAGAAAGCAGATAATTCACCTGAAGATGATTTCCATTCAGTTAATACAGTTTCACAGAAAGAAGGGTATGAGGAAAAAAATATTAGCACTCTGTTTCCAGAATAATAACCTGATAAGCTCACTTAGGATGAGTCACTTTTTTACAGCTTGGTCATTGCCCAAGATTGTGTTCTCACCTGCTTGAACACAAGTCTCAGACAACACAACTGATGTTTTCCTGTTGGGAATTCGGAGAGCATTGCTCTATTTATTTGTAGCATATTTCAAAAACCTAGTTATCAGGGGTGATATGAAATGAAGGAGGGAGACTATGTTAAAAGAAGTTTGAAACTTATTGTGCCATTAGATAACTTGCGCTTCCATAGCAGCAACTCAGCAGGGCAGTCATTTCAACAACAATAATAAAATGGAATAGGGAGAGGATGGAACTTCAAGCAAATCATTAGGAGCCCCTGTTACCTTATTATGACATGTTTTTGAGGTAAGTAAATTTTATTAAATAAAAAATAGAAAATGCATCATGTTTCTGAAAATGTCATCATTTTAAATGCCACTAATATAATTTGCATGTAAAATGTATTGTCTATAACAGTACTATAGTAATATGTTATTTTTTTTATTGGCACATAGGGGCATGAAGAAATGAATATTTGTTACACAGTAATGTATAACTCCAGAAAGGTTATGTATATATTTCATTACACATGATGTGCGGTGTGGACTCAAATGCAGGTGGGAATCAATGGATGGCAGCAGGGTTGCAGATTACACGAGTTTATTTTACATAAAAAAAACTTAGGACTGCAAAAACAACTACTATTCTCTGTAACTCTAGAAAAACTAACACAGTACAAAACAATGATCCCACAACCAAAACTGAAACCCCAAAGACTAAATACAACAGAACTAAACAAGAACTGGCTGAACACAATCACAAACAAACACAGGTGAAACTAATAACCAACCACAAAGCTTAACTGAAAACAGAAACAAAGGAAACCCCAAAAACCACCACCCAGGTGTTCAAATCCTGACAGATGTCCCCAGATAAGACAACTAACTGCAAAGGGAAAATTAAAGAATGTATTGATGTGAAGTTTTGCATCATTGTCTTATTTCATCCTGAACATATATCCCATAACAATGCATACGGCTGTGCATGAGGAAAAATAGACATAATTTTGTATTTAAAAACAAGATACAATGTTTTATCTTTTAAGCAAAGACAACTTTAAGATATCAAAGCCTTGAGACTATGGACAAGTCTTTTATGCATGTGTTCAAACATTTAAATATATTTGAAGGAAATGATCTGTTTAAATTCTAGAAAGCCTCAAACTAGAGCCCTGCGCAGAGTTGCTGCAAATGCTGCTCCTGCTGGTTGTTATGCCATTATTTCCTGTTTCTTCTTAATATATTTGCACAATAAGTTCATTGACGTTTTTTAAATGAATCAATTCAACATATTTACACAATAGATGCAGCGTGTAATTTTGATTATCTGACAAAAGCACAATCATCTATTCCACCAACGTAGAACACTGATATATAGAAACCCAGGAAGCTTTTTTTGTAGTAGGATGAAAATTTAGTTCACTAAATTACATCTAAATAAAAGCAACAAATAAAAACTTCAACTCGGTAAGCACAAGGTAAGGCACCAGTTAAATAATGAACATTTTCTCCCAGTAGAGGCCATCAGCATGGTAGTTGGCCAAAAGCATTTGAGATATTACTAAATTTGTCAACATGTAATTATTGTTTTTTGCCCAGGTACCCTTTTAATAAAAATCAAAAAGGACATAGAAATATCCATACTGGTAAAAATAAAGTTGACCTTGTAATTTGTAATCCATCAGAGGGTGCTGTGATGTTGACTTGCTGAATGTCCTGCTGACATATTAATAAAATAAAATGATTATGCTTTGTTTGAAAATGGAGGACCCTAGAGAGCAAAACAGAAGATGACACTGATAGACAGACATCTGAGAACCATGCAATCACTCTTTGTTCGTTGCATGATGTAGTGTAATTTGTTAAATTTGAACAATCACCTCATTTGGTGCAACGACAAAATTGTGAACTCTGCAGGAAAGGACCCAAGGAAACTCAGATGTGCTAGCCAACACTGGCTGAACAATGCTTTTCAACTTCTTGTGACTTCTGGTCACACATACAATTCAGCAAGCTGTCTTCTGGAAACTCATTGACTTTTTTTCATTGCTGATATATTTATATGCAAAGGTAAATTACCCACTATCACTGCTTTAAAAGAGAAGCTTTGGGAACTTGTGATGGAGCCATTACCAACAGCTCCACAAGACAGACTTATACCTTGCTGACCCTTTTTCACCACAGGTTCTCCGCACATTTGGTTCTGTATCATGATAGATCTATATATGAAGCATTTTATAGGCATTCCTTTGAGATTCAGTGGGTGCACTCACAGAGTTCATTCTAGTAAAATGCAGAATGAAATTGAACAAGCCATTTTATTTGGATGCTCAGCAATTCAATATAATATACTTTCGACTGAGAGCAAAACCTTTCTCCTTGATAGGATAGTCTAATTAATGGCAGGGATAATTAACTGGGTCCCATTTCATTGGTCACAAAGTGCAAGGCAGCAGCCCCATTATCCTGTTGATAACAGAAGTGTCCTTCCTTTCATCTCCACTCTTAATGCTATCAAATACCATTACTGATTGTCCAATTTACAGAGTGCTCTGAGATCTCACTGCTTGTTGAGGCACGGAAGTGCATCACAAATAGGAGCTGATGCTCAGTGAGGCGCAATCTGCAGTGGGCATCACACACTGATGCATTGGACGATGGCCTCGCTGTATTTTAAGGTCGGATGCAACAGAAAATCGGTATAGGATACAATATCTTATGCCCAGTATTTGTTACACTTATCAGGATAGGGTGGTAAAGGCCCGTTTATCTGAGATTAGTATTGCTAAGATTCACACACATTAAGTTATTTTAGTGTTGAGCATAAATTCCAAGGAAATAAACTGGCCAGATGGCTTCAGGGGCAATAACTGCTACAGATTGTAGAAATGGAGGTCAGAGTCAAATAACCTCATTGGCATAACCAGGTAAACAACAACAAAAAGGAATTTAAGAAAGCCAATTCCTGATTCAATAAAAAAATAATGGATTTAGTGAGTCTTTTAAAATATAAAACTAGATGTCACTTGTACAGCATATGGAAATACATGCGAACCGTTCTAGGTGCTAAAAGAAGAGAAATAGTTATAAAATTGGTATAAAAATAAATTAGTATCAGTTTGTTTCATGTCTAGAGTAACGATTTCCTCATAGCTGCTGTTTTATTTAGGCCATGACTTGTGTAAATGAAACAGCTGTTGTTTTTCTAAGCAGATTTAACTAAATATCACGATACCACTTCAGAGTTGTGTGACATATTCAATATATTACTGTCTAACCTGACAAAATTGAGGAGTTCCATAACTGTCACTGACAATAAGACTGTGTTTTATTGATATTGACTATAGGCAGTGCATCATTCATGTCCTTTAACGAAAAGACAGAACTTGTCTCAGATTAGATTGTAGGTTGTTTTATGATTGATCTTTACTGTTTCAACGGAAAAAAAAATGTCTGAGGAAATCCAAAGATGAGATGGAAAGTTACTCGTTGCCCAATGCAGACTATACAATGCCCCTGATTTTCTTTTTCATGATTAAAAACCTAGGCATAAACAAATTCTCTGTTTATTGATGAAACACTTGTGACAGTCATGGAAGCATTACCCGGTTGGATTTATACTCTCTGGGGATTATGGGAAATCAACACAGCTGCAGCGAAGGTGGTGTTAACAGAAGCAGATGTTATTTGTTTTACTACAGACTAGGGAGGGGGTGATACTGCTGCTGCTGCAGGGATCTTTGCCTCAGATGCCTTGTTTCACTCCAGCACTGCCTGTATATGTCTATTATTAAAACTCGTTGGTAAACATGACTGTTCAGCAGTAAAATTCAGCACAGGTTTTCATTTTAAAGCCTATTTCATTATTGCTTTCTTTAAAATATTTTGGTAACTGTCATTTGTACACAGGTACCCATTTCCACCCAGTCACAGCTAACTAACACAGGCTGCTGCTCTGTAAGTGTGCTCACTGGAGGTTATAGTGATGAAATATGTTACTTACAACTGGAATAATTTCTGGGTCATTGCAGTTGAACCAATTGTCCTCAACTATTACAGCCACAAGGGAATATTTATGAAGATGTAACCATATCTACAAATGCTGTCCAGATTTAAAATGTCTTAAATCTTTACAATTTACAACTAAATTATTGATATGTTCCAGAGTCACTAAATGGTTAAAAAATGCTACTTAGAAACGTCAAAGGCTTATATTCATAAGGTGCAGGTGAAGTATTTTAGCACCCATAGGGCTATTAATGTAGTGAAACTATATCCTATTTAATATTGTAACATAAAACAAGGTTTAATCATTTCAGTTGCAAATGTTTGAGGTAAAGCAAATGCAGCATTATCTGTGTGGAGATGACAGCAAAAGATAGTGGGTAATCTTGTAGAATGACATAAGTGCACCCTGCAAATCTGAACAGCTCATACAAGATTACACTTTAACATAATGCTGCATCTTTACTTGTTCTTTCACACAGTTGCATGTCTGCTTCAAAGCACAAAAAGTGCAAAAATAATATCATTAAAGTAACGGGGAACCAAATGTAAATGAATATTTTACCTAAACCCCTGCAGGAGGACCTATTAGCATTCATCATCTATCAACATGTGTCAGTCGGTCTTAAAATGAATACACTTCCACAGCTTGGTTACATCTCATCTCCATAAATATAAAGGCAACCAGATAGTTTGTGTTCTGATTACTGAAAAGATATCATATGCACTGAGAGAAAATGGCTTGAGAGATGACCAAGGTTAAACCTTAAATATTTAGCACATCGCTTCTTGTGAAATTGAAAGTGCAGTTTAATATCCAAGAAGCAATTCGATCTGGTTTTAGATAACTGGGACATGATGTATAGCATGTGCCAAGTTTCTTCATTTGACTTGTTTGTTTCACTACCTTTTATATCCTGTTTCTAATAAATCTTATATTGTGTTGGCCTTATCGTGCCCAACCTGAAGGACACACATACTTCTTTAAAAGACACTTGAAGCAGCAGAAAAATATGGTCGAATACAACCCAGAGAAGTACTTGTAAACGGTTAATGAGAACAGCTTGGCAGCACATGCTTCAGAGATTCAGGTGGGGAGGCTGTGTGCTGATTCAAAAGTGCTGATCCTGATGTAATATTGACAGGCGAGTTCTCTGGCTCTGACACATTAAGGTCATATTACCTTCCTCCAGCCGATATGCCTCCCTGGCAGAGCTGTGGGCTAAAGATAGCACTTTGCCAATACAAAAGCCCAACTGTTACAATGTTGATTATTAAATATTCATGGACTTTTAAAGTTAAACATGACAATGTACAATGAACCATAATAGATGTGGGACAGAAGTGTTAAACTATTGCAGAGGCAACAAAGCAAACTGTTACTATGTCAATGTGAGAAATTGCTTCTTTTTTATCTTTTATACCACATCAATATTTATGTCAAATTAAAGTTAAAGTTTGGGGTTGATGGTCTTAAAAAAATACTATTGTTCTCTTTATCCAACTAAAGTTGGGTAGACAATACTTTGTTTAGGTGTAAGTGTAAAATTCAATATCTTCTTGGCAGCATGAATAATGTATTGCAGGCTCTTAGTATAAAAAAGAGAAGGCATTATAAATATGAAACATATAAATTATATTGACATGGTCTAGCCAAGCTGGCACCCATCATGAGCATGAAAGCACCATGTGTAACAACAGACAAGTGTCCTCTATTGTCTTTACCCTTTATTGAAACTCTGGAGGTCACATCTGGGCACACGTTGGAGGAGCAAAATACTAATGCTGGACTTTTGCCAATACCCAATGCAGAGCAATTACTTTAAAATGATTCAATATTTATTTTCGTCCTTCATCAACTAAAAATCAACACCACCAGGATGCTTAGGGCATAACGAGTAACACAGCTTTAAATTTTTTCCTTAAAACAGCAAGAGAATAATGCCTACGGCAAGGCAGAATTAGCAACTCTGGGCAGTTTTTATCCATGTGTGCAATTTAAAGTAAACAGCAGCAGGCATTGCACTCCACTACCTTTCTTTACCCATACTTTCAAATATAAGAAAAGAAAAAGAGGAAAAATGTTCAACATTTTTATTTGGAAAAAGATGGGACTCTCTTTGAATTAAAGGCACTGCCATTACTTATGAGCTGGCTTCAACAGATAATTGTTATCTGAATCGATGACATTTCATTGCAAAGCAGAGACAATTCCCATCACAGAGGCATTGAGATGCTTTACTCAAGGGGACACATGCAAAGCCAGATTAATGGTCCACAAACAAGCTCTAGTTAAAGAGCTCACTGCCTTTAAAGACAACATAACTTCCTGTCCTAAGAAGGAAAATATTTACAACCACATTGCAAATTCATCACAATGGCATGTATATTAATATAGGAATGAATGCGGAAATTATTGATAATATAAATAAAATGATTATAAAATGTATTACAGAGTAAAAATATATTTGATTAAATAACTGAAGCTGTATACTGACTCCATGATGCAGCACAGTTCAGAAGAGTTTCAGTAAAAGAACAACATCCATTAAGTCTTTTAAATATTGGCATTTCTTGCTTTGACTGCAAGCACCACCCTCACTGACATGCAATTTTCAGTCTTTTGGGGAACATTTGTTATGACTGTAAAGTGACTTTAGACTCAAGTATGGCATAAAACATTTAGTAATTATATGTTTTTATGTCCTGATTTTCCTAAGGTGAATATAATTTGCTTGCAAGTATAATTTCTGTGAATATGCTGATTAATTATTTATTTTTACAGATATTTATTATCATGAACAATGTGTTTTTGTCATTATTCAGATTTAACCTTCAGGCTGTACTGAAGTACAAATCATTGTTCTATGAACTGTTTCAGAAACTCTTCATTTCTGCTTGCATCCAAAATATAGTTTCTTTTATTTATTTATCTTTTTATTTTTCCTTTATACTTATTTTGGTGTCATTTCATGATTTTGTGATGGGTTTAGAGGATCTCGCTGACATATTTGTAGGCAACAAATCCTCCAAATTAAAGAAGAAAACCGCTTATTTAGTTATGCCCCTTATCTCCTATCTGGGGATTAGCATTACAAATATTTCTGGGCTTGGCATAGAGTGAGGAATCTCTTTTGCAGTGTGATAGTGTTATACTTAAGATTTGCGTAGATGTAGCTACTAAAGCAAATTGGGAAGATTTTAGAGAAAAATCATATTGAAGGATAAAGTACTTAGTTAAGGTTGAGGAAACACTGTCATGTAGGAGAGGAGTTTTTAGTTTGAGGGTTATTTTAAAAATAATTAAAAGAACAGCAACCTCTTGTGTTAGGGCCAAAGGTTTTGTTGACCCATCTGTCCACTTTGTCCTGCTTTCTGCAGGGATTTACTTTTTATAGTGCCACTTAAAAATAAGCAGATGTTTTGTGGCACCACAAATGTTACTGTTTTGGAGAGTGTAGAATCTAAATTTGTTTGTTTCGTTTTTGTAAAACATTAAAGTTGTCCAAGAATGCAAACATAACTCTGATATTTCTATTCATCCAAAAGGAATAGTTAACATGTGCAGAAACACTTTGGAGTGAGAAAGCAAGTTTGTCTCACTTCATGGACATGTAACATTTTTTAGGAATTCAGCCTCATGAAAAGCTAATAGTTTTCTCAATTCTTACACTTTGTAGAAACAACCTGACCGAAGTGAGGCAGCAGCCATTACAACATTAGTTGTCATTGCACCCTCTCTCTATTTTCCTGTTATGCTCTCTTGACATCATCATGGCACTTTTAGGGTATCTTATAATTCAGAAAAAGAAGAAGAAAAAAAAAAAAACAACAGCAATAGCTTGGAAGCCGAAATGAGCATTTGTAGATGTCATAACTACCTTTTGGCTAATGCTAAATGCATTAATTAATAACAATGACGATTTAAAGGTGTATGCTATGTTTATGAAATTGAATTAAGGTATAAAATTTAATTATTCCACAAACAAAAATTATTAAACAGTGAAAGGTTATACAAGTATGTTTGATAGTGGGAACTATTGCACAGTAACGTGATCCAACATCATTTTATTTTGAGTTCATGATTGCTTTGAGGTAAAAGCTAATTTGTACCAGTTTGTTCAGATTTTTATGGCTCTATACCGGCTGCTTGATGGCAGGAGGTAGAGGAGGGGAGCCGCTCAGTTCCAGGGTGGGGTGGGAGAGCCAGTAATATTCTCTGCAGACATGATGAGCCTATGGAGCACCTTCTTTTCTGAGGTTGCACATCTCCTGAACCACACACAGAGCACACTTTGGATCAAGCTGTGATAGAAAGCTAGCAGGAGTTTTTTTAAAGGAGATGGTTTATCCTGAGGATTCTCAGCAAATACAGCCTTTATCCTGCCTTCTTCACCAGCTCCCTGGTGTTGATTCTCCAGGTCAAGTCATCCACTAGCTCAGCTCCCAGGAACCCAAACCCTGAGACCCTCTCCTTATATATA
>JBAMHV010000019.1:4399653-4413449 GCA_037177535.1 Pseudomugil gertrudae
CTGGACCCTCTCCCAATGTTTTTAGAGTGTTTTAATGCAGCATTTTGTTAGGGCAAGCTGAATACCCACACTTAGACCTGCAGGACAATGTCCTCCTTGCTTTTATTGCTTTCAGACACAATGTATATAGTATACACATTATACACAATATAGGGCTACACACCAGAAGAACGTTCTGGAGAGGGCGAGAGAAAAAGAAAAAAAGATTTAAATAAAGTTTTTAATTCTTTTTGTGCAATTTTAAAGAGAGCAGCAACAGTGATGGTGATGATCGGGGCTGTGCCTGGGTGGGCATTGTCCCTCTCAGGATGCGGCGGCTGCCCCTGTGTGGTCCTCTGGAGGTTTCCTGGGTACTGGTGGTGGTCAGTTTTGCTCTCTGGGTCTGGCCGGTTTCTCCCTGGTGGCGCCTGTGGCGGGTCCTGGGGGTTTTCCGCCCGAGTGCGCGGACTGCCCTCTCGGCCTGCCTGGTGCTGGGATGGGGGGGCGGGTGGACGCCAGTGTGGGCTGGAGTGTGGTGTCGGTGATGGGGAAGGGACGTTGGTGCAGGCGGGGGCGGTGGGGGGGTGTTTTGCCCTGTCTAGGCTACCCCACATAAAATGGGAAACAGCTGTGATATATAGATAGATAGATAGATAATTGGACCATCATATGAATCGGATGTAAAAAAAAAACTGAATTGAGCGTTATGCCCTGTTGTCTAAATATAACCTAAGTCACATTTTAGGGGAAAAAAGTATTATTCATGTTATATTCAACTCCAGTGTGAACATGGCCAAAATGCACTTGACTACGCTTAGAAATGCGTATATTTGAAGGAAACAATCAATATCATCAGTCAATAATACCAGCTATCAGTAATAGTATTTTTATTAAGCACACTGAAGTAAAACTAGGTTTGAATGTGTGCATTTGATTTTGTGACTTAATATTTGCTTTATTCAATAAAATGCCATGAACAACTATTGAAATCAATAAACAGAATGAAGCACAATGACATGCTAACCTTAATGATAAACCATCATTGTTAGTTGTGTTCTCCTATTGAGCAGTCCAGAACGATGACTGCTATCAGAAGCAGTTTTTATTTATTTATTTTAGTCTTTTATGCGTTTGCCTTTTAGATGCGATAGGTAGATGCTGAACACCCCAAGGAGTTTATGCTCAAAAACTGTGCAAAAGAAATGTCAGTATTTGGCTCTGGGCTTGATGTCCAAACAAAATCAGCTCTATTTTCTTCTTTTTGCCAACCTTGAAATAAACTTGTACTGGTCCATCTGGACAGAATTACCTGATGATTGAATAGATGTTCTGGTTTAGGTGGGTATTATTTTCAGTGATTGCAGCATGTTTATTTTGCTGTGAGTGGTGATATAAGAAGAAATTAGTGGGGGGAAAAAAAGCTGTTGTACTCCGGGACGTATGTGGTAAGGCACGGGCAATCCACTGAGCATTTTATCTGGCTGTGCAACCTGGCCGGATGGCATTCTTTTGGCATGACATCTTTGTGACTGGCCATTTGGCACATTTCCTAGGGATATTTGGCTCATGGCGCACAGCAAAATCACCCTCTCCGCCTAATTCTCGCCTTTACTCCTCTTCTTTCTCACTGGCCACATGCCTAAAGACAACTGCAGTGCTTTGTGTGGCCTAGCGGGCCTCTTTATGATGGTTTCATGTCCATAGCTGGTAGGGAGGCACTGCCATGATAGCAATAGACAACTGCGTAATTATACAAAATAGTCAGTCACTGCAAGGTGGCTTTTTGCAATTCATAAGCCCCTATCAGCACTGACTTACCAAGGTACCTGTGTAATTCAATTGTAGGGATGGCCTTGGGTGATACAGAATCAGGGGACATACAACAGCTTATTATCTACCTCTCTGGCTGTCTATCAAATTGATGGCTCACTCCTAGTGGCATCTCATTGACATTGTGTTGAATGTCCTGTGTCTGCCCTGCTTAATTGAACACAGAATTACCCAATTTGGATACGCTTAGCAGAATGTAGCTTAACGAACGCAGAAAATGGAAGATGAGATCAGGGCTGACCTCTGGAAGGCACGCTATAGACAAGAGCTAGAGGCTGCTGTCACAGAGATTATCTAAAGGGGGTCAAATGAGCATTTGTAATCTGTCAAATGCTTCCACTGTGAACACACAAACTTGATAGTGATTTCTAATATGTTGTTTCAAACAGATACATTGTTTATTGTGCTGTAGAAGCTTTTAGAGGACTGGATAATTCGGGTTAAAGTTGGGTCAGTGGAGTCTGGTGCTCAGGCAGATTCACAGGTTGGACGTGAAAGCTGGAGCAATTCCATGTGTTCCGTGTTGAAAGCGAGCACTCAGGCCTTATGTTTCTTTTCATCATGAGCGAGGTGACGGCAAGGACAAGTCTAAATCAGGAAATGTAATCATCCATATTGTATACCCGCAAAGGGTGCATTTCATCTGCCCAGCCTGAAAATAAAATGTCCATTATTATAGAGGCTGAACGGTGCAACTCGCATAACCAACGTAATGAAAAGGCACCCAGAAACAATACAGTTATTTCAAAACAACATGCTGTACGAGTGTTTTTATTGTTGATTGCAGAAAAACAAACAACCCCCCCCCCCCGCCCATAAAAAAACAAAGCAGTATTCTCCTTTTGATGAGTGCCACTAATCCCAATCTAAATTGTCCTTTGTGCTCTTTGATTAACAAAAATAATGAAATAATCAAATGTGTCTAAGTAAATACTGATTAAAAAGCAAAACAAAGTGGAAATAATTATGCTTTGACTTGCTTTGATTTCTTTTGATTCAGATAATGAAAACTATACTTGACCCCTTCCAGGACAGTCTGCTTACATTATACTGTGAAAATAAGTTAGAAGACTTTTACTGAAAAAAAGTTTTCTTTAATGGATGATAGTATTTATAAATACCATCAACTTCTTTTGCATTAATGACACATAGTTAATCAGTTGTCATTGTTCCCATATGTGCATTTTTCAAAACAGTAAATAACATTAAATCCACCATAAACTATTCAAACCATTTTAAGTTATTTAAAAGATAGTTTAGGCTTAGCTTTGAAACTTAAGCCCCTACCTTTAATATTCAATGTGCAGTATTTTTCCTTTATCTATATTATATATATATATATATATATATATATACTACTGTGTTAATTTAATTTAATTTAAATGATAATTAGTCATTTGCTAGTTTTGTCACAATTACTATTTTAATTTGACAACAAAAAAAATGAAAACAGTGCATTGTCCCTTTTAAATAAACTTCCATAATAAATAAAATATACGACTTTTACTTAAGTTTCTTATCTAATTTGGTGCCTATATGAAGCATCATGAGCTACCTAATGGAGGGCTTTTGTTACTGTTGTGATTTTTTTTTTACATTGCGATGCATAGGGTATCTATTTAGAAGGTGCAGGACTCACTGCTAATCCATGCTACTCTTTAACAGATCTCTGCTGCCCTCTGTTGATAACTTGTCAACCATAGCTACATATATTTCTGCTAAAACCAGTTTAACACACATGTGTGACATGAAAATTTTACTAGACTATAATGTAATGTATACATGAGCTAACTGATTAGCTAATGCTGCTCTGACTTATGTGACATACTTTCTAAGTGTCAATATTTCTATCAGCTGAACTGGTGTACATCCACATTCTATGTCTTCCTTATGCTTAATTGAATATATAGGATGGTTATGTAACTACTATTTTTTATCAAATAATTTTTCAAAAACCTTCATCAAAGTATGTCCATGTATAAAGACAGGTGTTTTAAAGAGATGATTTTTATTACTAAAGGAAAAATAAATCTGCATTTTCTAGTTGTAAATCTGTTTGTCCAGAAGATGGAGCCACATACTAACTAAAGAAATATTTTACACAATTCTTTTTAAAATCATTTAATTTTTTTCCATTGAAAGTTAATATAAGACAAAAGAATACTACAAACCCTAACTGTCCTGGACTGTACTGAATGCAAGATCCCTACCTCAAGTTAAGAAGGCTCCCCATTCAACTTCAAAGGACGTCAGGTGTAAATTAGCTCTTTCACAAAGATTTAATAAGCTCTTACATGTCTAACTTGTAAACAAGCTGAAGAAAATCACACACACCACCTGTATACGAACACCAAATACCATGAAAGAAAGCAGGTGATTTTGTGTATTCACCTCAACAAAGACACTGTTCTCTATTTCTAAACAGCAATCACATTCCTCTCAAGAAAATAATCCAGATGGGCTTGAAATATGCAACAATTTGTTTGGTCATTAAGATGCCTATTCAGAACTGCTTTTGCCTGTAATTATAACAAACTAGGCTGCATGCCATGCCACTGATGCATTCCCTTGTGCTCAGAAGTAATTTTCTTCCCTTAGGAAGAGAAGGTGCCTTGTGTTCTTTAATGTTCAGTCCACGTCTGTAACTAGGTAGTATAGCACTGAATTCTTTTTAACTGAAAAGAAGTGACTTCATGATTGCGAGCCAACTAGCTGTACATTTTTATAACTTGTTAACTGACCAAGCTATGTTGCTTTGTAGATGTTTCATAGTGCAAAGAGCACATGTTCTATTTTAGTTGTGTGAAGCACGGCGGGTTTCATCACAGTTGGAGACCCCTAGGATTCATTAGAGCTTCTCAGTACTCCTTGCAAGGGCATGCCTGACCATGCTGTGATTTGTCTGGCTCAAAAGCATCAGATAGTATGTCCTAAAGTGTGAAACCTGTCTATTCTCTTTTGGCTTTAGGTTTTCTGAGAGTTACCTAATATTGCTGCTTTCCATGATTCAAGATAATACAAAAAAAAAAAAAACTATTAGAAGTCTTCCTGTATCAACACATGAGTATTTTAAGTGCTAAAGGTCAGGTAATGAAAAAAAAAAGAAATCAGTACTGCACTGAAGTGGGGTAGCTAAGGTTTACATGTGGCCAGACGGACGTTTATATATTCTTTCAGTTACAATTCAGCCACATTAAGCTGTTATACAGGGCATATGAGAAATTAGGTGCCCTGGGTATCGGCTTGTAACTTGTTTGGAGGAATGTTGTGCAAGAGAGGGCTGTTTTTTAAAAAAGTAAGCACAGGACAAGGGAGTGGAAAGAAGCCTGAGGCGGTCTGCTGCTGCTGTCACATCTTGTCTGCATACCAATATTTCATCTGCATTATTGATTGCAGTATGTATTTTTGTCTTTTCCAGCCACAATAGACCCATAAAAAAAGTAAAAAAAAAACACATCATGCATTATGAAACATGACACCAGGCCTGTTCTATATGAGCCTTGCAGGGGGCACAAAAACATTGTGCAAATTTAAGTTTTGAGTTATGGCATCAACTTGGTGTCTGGAGTCATTGTGCAAACCTGAATGCAGCTGTACACAGGCTTCGATGAAGCTCTGGCACTTTGGGACTGAAAGGATGCAGCAGCAGAACAACCATCTTTAACAAACCACCATGTTTGTGTTTACAAATTTTCTACCTGCTGAGTCCTTAAAACGAACAACTGCTGATGCTCAACGAGGCCAATATAACTCCAAAGTTAAAGTGTCCAACTACTTTTCGTTGCACATCATAAGCCATGTTTGATATGTTGTGACTGCATTGAAGCATTTTTATCCCTAAATCGGTCTCTGATGGGAGAGCCCCCAAAGCTTTTGAGGGTCTCTGTTTCTGGTCAAGCTTGCTGTAAGAGGACTACAACAAATCTCAGTCCTCTTAGAAATGTTTGTTTAGAGCCAGCTGGATTCTGATGGGAGTCAACAGTGCAGCTCCTACTGGCTGACTAGCTCTGCTTGTAGCACTTTGTAGATCAGAGAGGCTTCATCCAATCACCTGCTGAGTATTTTTGATAGCGCCTGCCCTTTTCCAAATGCTTCTGTGGAGGACTTCCCAGGTGGTTCAGAGTAACAAACCATCTGGTGTCAGGCTACAAGCTAATAATGTGGTGGCTCCTGACTGACTCTTGGCATGTGAGCACAACCCCAGGTCCTGGCTTCAGTCACACACTTCATGTCATCTAAAGAAACAAAAAAACTAACAGTTTTGTTTTTTGGCTTATTTTTTTCCCCTTTGGACATGACTTGCAGTAACATAGAGATGGTTTATCATCAGCCGTTATTGATCAAGTTTTCTTCAATGTACCATGTTTTCCTTACATCAAATGGAATATGAAAATCATAGGTTTTGTGAGTCAGGTCTCATCAGATGTGTAGAAATATTCTCTATATTTTTCTGGACTGTGTGGATAGTAAGCAAAAACCCTAAGGAGCACCGTTCCCCTCTGCATTTTTTGGTCTTATAGCTGTGACATGCCCAGTTTAGTGGCGCCCCTTAAAACATGATTGGGATGTGCTATTATTGCCACAATAAAGGTCTTGTCATTTTCACTGGAACATCTAAAATTCTCTCTTTTGGATCAAATAGAATGCATTTCTTTTAATGCATTCCACTGGGCAGAAAACCTTATCTCCTTAATGATTAGAAAATAAGCAGAGCAGTGCTTCCTATTCACTATCAGACCCCTATTATATTCTAAAGTTTGTTATATATATTCAGACATGACCTTATACAGCAACTTTACATTGACTTTTAGATGAGTGAGAGGACAATGCTGGTCCCGGACTAGTTCTGCTTAAATGCATGCCCTCTTTCATCATCAATTTAGACTTAGTACAACCATAGTTCACATAACTGTCAACAAGCTATTTTAAACAAGCCATTAAACCAACAATTAAGGCTAAATTCATTTAGAAAATGTTTACTGAGGTCACAAATCAAATTAGAAGCAGGGTTGCCTTACATGAGATTTCTATACAGTTAATTACTAAATGCAATGACTGCACAGTAAAACCATCACAAGTAGGAGATTTATTGCTTGGCAATTATATTGTACATGTGTACCAAATCACTATGCAACTCTATGAACTGTAGTTTTTTTTTCCATTTTTCATCCCTTTTCCCAGAAACAATTAAGAATACTTGTTTAAACTATATAGATATATAGATTACACATTAGTTGTGCAGAAGTATTTACACATGTCTTCTCAAGAGCTAGCTAACCTTTGTAATTTGTCTTTAAGACTTATGCAATAAAAGGTTTTGAGTTGCAGAAAACACAAAAAACAAACAAAAATCACCTCAATCCAAAAGAAGCACAGTGCTGACCATTTTTAAGCAAGTATCATGCTAATGTGGTTTCAGTGTAACATTAACCTGGATATGGTGTTTGATAAGCTGTGAGTTTAGAAATGACCATTTTCAACTTGTAAAGAGTTTTAGAGCAACACCTTGCAAGACTTTTGAGAGTAAGATGCACAGCTAAAGGGTGTTTTCACGCCTTCATTTTTTAGTGCTGATGTTTTGTTTTCCCTTTGGGTGTGATTATTTGGAACACTGCATTTGGGACCAGACTGAAACGAGGCCTGAAGAGGAGCAAACAAATTCTGGACCAATTTATTGGAGGTGCAACTATGATGCGACCTTAATCCTACCTATCTCCAGGTATGCTTCACACGTAAGAGCTAAACGCCTCCTTCAGTCCAACATATTGGAAATGCTTTACAAGGGAAAATTATTGCTTCCATGCTATGCCAGTCAGTTGTATCACAGCATCGTAATGTCTTGGCAGAGAGTGATGTTGCAAAGTTTTTACCACATTTCTATACAATCCATTTGGCATTTTGCTGATATAAACAGCGCTTATCCAAATGTCAGATGTGATGTTGTTTTGAGTTCAATTATAAAGTAATATTTCTACAGGACCTTTTTTGTTTATCCTTTTAATTTATGTCTTACGTCAGTTATAGACACTTATTACTTATAAGCATGTATTCTGGACTTTAAATAATATTTTAACTGTACAGTCAATTGAAAGAACTATAACTAATTATGATATGTATCATAACCATGTAAGTATCCCTCTAAACTTTCTAATTTTGTTTGTACCGCTAACAGTTTTAAGCATTGTGGAGTGTCATCTCTTGTCAATATTAGCAAACAAGACTCTTTCTAAGTGTATTTCTCTGCCCAGTTCTGCATTCTGTTAAATACATAAACAATTTAACCAACCAAATACACATTGATCATAACAATACCTGGAGGAATAAATTGCAAACTGAAACTATGTGCAAAATGACAGGTGTGTTAGCATTTCAGACAGAACATAACAAACAATTCATTTTCAACACAAAAGCAGACAGCTGCTGGAAATATGGCTTTCTTTTTGGAATCCTTTTATTAAGAAAATAAGTATAAAAATATAAATATAAAACAGTATGACTCAGCATTCAAACAGAATGAAATCAGTGTATGACACTTTCCTACAACATACACTTTTCATTATATGTTACACCTATATGATGAAATGAATTCACAGTTTGACAAATAAACTGCACCAACCATTCACATGAACATTGCTTTTCAAACAGAGATAGCAAATAGTATATAGGATGTCCATCATTAAAAACACTTTGTACATTTACAGTATTTAATGGAGCTGGCTGATAAAAGCCACTTGACTCCTTCCCTTCCCCACCCCAACCAAGTCAGTACCACTGAACATTGATAGTATACAATACTACTATCTTTCTGGTCGATTACAAAACACATTGTCCACACCATTGTGCACAAAAATTCCTAAAATTTAAAGGCATCTTTACCGATTATGACCAAAGACAGCAAAACGTTGAGATTTATATTGTATCTCTATTAAAGAGAGAGAGAAAAAAAATCAGCTCAGTTCAAGTCTGGATTTCCATTTCAGCATCCTCATGTGGATGGCAGAAAGTTTAGTCTGAATGCTTGTGCATGTTCACGCACATTTTTTTGTACGCGAATCAAATAGACAACCAGTTACTAGCGATTCAGCTAGCAAACTAGACAAACAGACAGCTTGATAGATAGGTAGAAAGACAGTCAACTAGCTGGCTAGCTAACTAACCAGACAAACAGTTGTCTGGCTTGCTAGCTAGATAAACAGACATTAAAAATGAGTTATGAAAAAGAGAGACTAATGGCTTTTTCTAGGTCTCTCTATCAGGACTCCTCCCTATGTACATCTCTGCCAATTTTTTAAATTGTGGTCCCCAGTTGCTGAGGTAATCATAATCCTGGTCTCCCTCGGTGGCAGCAGACTCCAGTGAACTAAGGGATTCTGCCAACGAGCCACTGCCCTCATAAGCATATGTGGCAAGGGAGTCATATGGTGGTGCAGTGGGGTCGGAATCATTCTCCTGAAGTCTCCCATTTATGAAGTCTCTCACATCTGTGTTATCCTTTATAGGTGATGTCCTCCGAAAAGGAAACAGCATTTCGGGTATGATGTCCCTGCGTAGCTTGTTAGCATCCATCACCTCTGGGTTGCGCAGTGTGCCAATATCAAAGGCCTGAGTGTCCTCCTCTCCTCCTCCCTCATCATTGTAACTGACAACGTTGTCTCTGACATCCTCTTTGGAGATGATCAGAGGCTCCTTCTTCCTCTGTCTCCTCAGGGCAGCAAACAGCACCACAATCACTGTACAGAAACAGTGAGAAAGGCAGAGAGGAAAAGCTCAGTATCAGATATGTGCTTCTTAACATGTGTCATGTATTAGGGAGGGGGAGAAAAGGCACAGGGGAAGGCACATTTGCTACCAGTAACAAATTCCTAACTCTGCCTCAGGCACTCACCTTCTATTATTAAAGATTCAGTGGAAAAAAAAGAAGTTTTTTCTTCCATTTTCCGCTGAATGGCACATTCACTTTATAAAACGCATGGTGGTTGGAGGATGCGTTTTGATACTCTTCAATAAGCACCCTCATATCTCATCTCTGGGGTAAAAGACAATCAGAGACTGCAGAATGAGCATGTTCTTAGAGTGACACAATGTGGTGGCAGGTTTTAAAATAAACTCATGATTCTTTACGAAAAAAAGAGGAGTAGACAACCTCTTACTGTATTTCGCACAAGTAAAAATCCTGCTTCAACTGTAACCCTCTCCTGCTTCCTCGTCTGTTTTTATCATTCCAGCAGGGATAGAAGCTGTTTACTTGTTTCCCACCTTGGCATTAATTACAACACTTTCAACATGTGTTTAGATACATTTGGTGATGGTCAATTTAGTGGTTATTTAGAGTAATTTGTAAGTGACCATAGCAGGGTATTGGAAAGCAAATAGGGTTGCAATGAGAAGGATGAGATATGGCAAGCCATTCCAGCTCAGTGCCTGCCTATCAGAGTCAAACAGAAGTGAGTGAGACGGTCTGTGGGGAGTAACAAGTGCAAAAAGCTTGAAATAATAAGCTGATGTCATGATTTTTTTTTCCTCAAGAGAAGGGCATTAAGTTAAATCTTCACTTGATATGTTGTGGAGATCTCTCCATTGTCAGACACAGAATTGTACATTTAGAATAACACACTCATGTGTGGACAAACGTATAAGAACAGTTTTATTGATCTATTTTTTCTTACTGCAATCCCTTCAATAATATGAGTGAGATTGTCCTTTCACAATATTTAGTAAGTCTAAAACGATCCTGTCAAGTCATATGCTTGTCCAAGCAACCTAAGCTTCGATGACAAGGTCAAAACCATTACTTATTGATATGGTCATGACCTTTAGCCCTATGTTTCTGCTTTTTGCCAGGTAAAACGATAGACAACGCAGCTGTTGCTCTCTGTATGACATTACATCAGATCCTGGGAGATACGTAATGTTGCTTTAGGAAGGTACATGCAATCTACTTTTAAACTTGCATAATATGTACTGTGAATATTAAGCAGCCCATAATCAGTAAAGAAAAATGTTTCATAAGAGAGAACAGCTATATCATTAGTGGATATTTTTAATTTGTACTTTTCTCTCTCTTTTTTTCATTTCAGAGGGATTTTTACACTACATGAATGATGCATTAGAGACTGGCATCATTGCCTGCATGTACTCAAATCATTTTACTTTGTAAATTATCAGTGGTCCCACAATACCATTATCAGTAAGAAAAGATGAATGAAAAACACAAATAGAGTCTTGTTGGTTAGCTCACTAGTATCTAACAACTCCTGGTGGAGTAGACTAATCAGCTGCAGGAAACATTGACCACACACTGATTCAGAGCAACTCAGACTTTAAATGAAGCAAAAAAAGAAGAAAAACTTTTTTTAAAATCCTCAATCTGAGATTTATTCACAACACAATGACATTCTGAAAATTATCTTCAAGGTCTAGTCCTGAAAAAAATTAAGCCAACTGTGTAAGAATGCCTGCTGAGCGTGCCCAGCTTGAAGATGACAAGGACAGAGCAGACCCAGCCAAACCAGACATTCACTATTTCCAGTTAGTACTAGTAACAACCCTCCCACTGGGAATGAAAAGGAAATCTTACAAATGGAAGATAGCTGCATCTCTAAACTGACATATATTTGCTGATGATTAAATAGACCATTTGTGGCAAATGCATGTATTCGATAATAGCATTTTTTAAGAGACACATCTAAGAATCAGCTTTCTTTCTTTAAAAAAACTTATTAATTTACTAAATATAAACTATTGTGATTTGTTCTTAGGCCACTGATTATCAGAACTACTTTTATCTCTGTGGATCAAAATGCTTATTGTTGTGTTCATGATAATGTTTATACACTGACAAATAAAGCTGCTGCGAGCCAAAGGTGAGACAACTGGTAGAGGGACATTTTTATAAAAACATTTTATTGACTGCAGTAAGATGGGAGTCCAAGGTTTTAATCGATGTTCTGTTTCTAGTGATAGACTTTGTAATAGTAGGGATGTACGGTTTTTCCCTCTTTTTCACTCCATGTGGGTACACAGCAGCATAAACCTGAACAAGCCAAGTCACCACGGTCCATGTTATTGAATTTGTGTACCCTTGTTTGGCTGCAGCATGGTGCATAGGGAAATTACTCCTGTTCATAATACTTCAATGCAAAATAACCATTATTATTTACATTATTTTACTACTACTAATAGCAAGAATATTTTATTCTTGTTGTTGTTGTTGAGGACACTAGCTCAAAGCCCAACGCTTTACTAGCTTATACTTAATCAACAAAGAGTTTATGATCACAATTATGATTGTCTTAACAAACTTCCTCCATATTTTCATTTTTAGATTGTCAATGTTGTAGGAAACAAAATGGAAGCTAAATAATTGTAAAATGAAATGATATGTTTGTTTATACTAACATAAGCTGCAATAAATAAATAAATACCCCTAGCTTTCCCTTGTTTACCAAAACTTTAAACACAATTTTGCTTCCAGGATTACTGAACTGATCACCAGTTATTACTGTGCAGACCTGAAGTGTGTTCACTGAAGTATAATAATAGAACATCATGCTTTATATGGGGTCTTGCATCCCAATGTGTAGGAAGTTAAACAGAAATGCAAAAAATTATTTAGGAAGGGGAAAAAATGCCTGGCTGGTTTTTGATCACAACCAGCCAACCCAAAATTCTCTCCCTGACATAGCTCAAGTTTGTTAAGCAAGTAATTCAGAACCACAGAGTCTTTTTCTTTTGTTTGTGAATCTTGACAATAATGTTTATGTCTAGAAATCATATAAAGTTGAATAGATATTATGCTATGTTGTGATCTGCTCCCTTCAGCAAAGGTATGTCGCCTGATTTTTAGTGATTAGTTTGTATTCTTTAAGAAAATCTCTTGTCCTTATTTAATAATAAGCCCTGATTTATAATGTTTAAATGGATAAATATATCACTTATAGAAACACAAATAGATTCTTTTAGGCCTTAATTTGTTAGTTATTTTAAGTGAGGTTCACTTCACAATATGAACCATGTGAAACAGTCAGAATTTAATGTTTCATTATAAATATTTGTAGCTTTGATTTCTCAGTCTTTACTTTATCTTTTTGAAGCTGACTCAGCTACCCAAGATCATGTTTTGTTTTCTTTCCCCTGGCATACCGGGTCTACGCAATTTATTTATTTATCTGACTGCTCCGTAAAACTCAGATTAGCAGCCCAACAAAAACACAGGACCAGCATGCCCAAATATCCAGCACCGCCCTCTTTCATTGTGGTCTAATTAATTCATTGATGAAAGAATTCAGAATAGAACTTCCTTTGATGGCCATCAGTCCATGAAACATGTTAATTTGTTCTTAACTGACATCAAGCTGAACCAATCAGATACGTTGAACCATCGTTTTGTGCCAGTTGATGCAACTATCTGTAAGAACAGAATAGAGAAAACAGGACAGCAGGAAAATCTGTAATTCAAACAAAAAAGCCTGATGATTGATGATTGATGTTTGCTGCTGTTGATGCTTTGTTATCTTTCTCCATTAAACACAAAGCAGGAGATGCTGCTCTAATATTCATCACTGTGATGGAGTATAGATTTATTTTTGAATGAACAAACAGCATAATTGAAAGTATTTAACATGTCTACACCGATTCCTGCTAATTCTTTGCATGGCTTTAGTGGTTTTTAGGTCTTCAGAGAATTCTTTTTTTTTCAGTATTACTTCCTGGGTGCTTTGTTTACCACCTTGTTACTCTGGTGAATTGGGGTCAGAGAGACAACCCACAAATTGTCTATTGCCTGGAAAAAGATCATTCAGTCATAAAGCATTTTAAGAGTAGGTCCTAGACTCCACAAATAGAATGAACCCTCATTGTAAGCAGAGTTTCCCCCATGATAGCACTCTGACAAAATATCACAAGAATGACTCCAGGATTTTTATATATATATATATATATATATATATATATATTTATATATATATATATATATATACACATCCTCC
>JBAMHV010000019.1:4414250-4435859 GCA_037177535.1 Pseudomugil gertrudae
CCACGATAGCACTCTGACAAGATATCACAAGAATGACTCCAGGATTTTTATATATATATATATATATATATATATATATATGTATATATATATATATATATATACACATCCTCAGAAGCATGCACAGACACATGCTGACACATGGAGGGACTTACTGAGAAGAATGATGACACAGAGCAGTATGGCCACCAGAGCTCCAGTTGTGAGGCCGTCTGAGAAGGGCAGGACCTCTGGGCTACATGACTGCATGTTTCCACGGCTGTCACATGCACAGACGCGCACAATCAGTGTGCTGGTGCTGCTCTGAATGGGGTAGTCATTGTCTGAGATCACTACAGGCAGGAAGTACAAGCTCATCTCACGCCGGCTGAACCCTCCCCTCCTTGTCAGAATATTGGCAGTGTTATCTGCAGAAGATGTAGATTGGCAAAACTAGTCAATATTGTAACGATTAGTTAGTTAGTTAAATGCTCTGAGAGAGTTGTAATCTTTATTTTCTTCCTCATTATGTGACAGATGGCTTGTAATAACTCTGCTGGGTTATTTGCAGTTATGTAGGGATCTAACTGGTACTTAAACAAGATTTTGCTACATAGTATTTTAAAAAATCAGGAAAAAATTCAATAAAAAGATTCAATTTACAAGAAATATAAAACGAATAAGTTCTTTTTTATTAATAAAAATCCTTACAGACTGGCCTTTTTTGCCTTGAGACTGTTGTCACCTGCACCTAACATTTTCCACAACAACTTACCATCTTTGTCAACAATAGTGAAATTTGGGTTGGTGGCACTTATACTAAAGACAAACTTGTGTCCAACCAGGGGTTCATCTGTGTCAACAGCACTAATTGTCTGGATCAGCTGTAAATAAAAAAACAAAAACATTTTAAGGCTTGACCTGCAAATCATTGTAACATATTCAGTTAGCTGGAAAATGAGATGTTAAACAGAAATGAACTGAACTAGAAATAAGCTAAAGAACATGCATAGTGTTTTTTTATAGATCTCTCCTTGAGATTAAAATATGTTACATCATTGTTGAATGTGTATGACTTTGCACTTGAACATCTCCTCATATTTGGCTGTGTGGCTGTATGTGTTTAAAATAATCATCACACAGACATGACCTCCAATGCATTTATAATTTAGTATGATAATCCACAGCCGCAATCATTCATTTATTATTTGTGATACAATTAAATAATTTGGTACTAAGGTAACCTTGTGTTTACATTGTTGCTTCACTAACTGAATCATTTTTATATGCTTTGCATATGAAGTCATGAATTTCATGTACCTGTCCTGCTTTGACGTTCTCGCAGACAAATGTGTCGTAGGACATGGCGAACTCTGGCGCATTGTCATTGACATCCAATACCTTAATGAAAACAGGCACTCGAGTTGTCTGACGAGGATTATCTAAAACAAATAAACATATGATTATGGCTTGTATAAGAATCAGCTCTGATTATGCTTTACTAATATTTCCAATAAACACAAAACAGTAAAAAACCTTAAAAACATCAATTACTTATTTCAGTGGCCACCACAGAGATATTGTGCCATTTGGACATTTCTCTGTCCAGAGCTTTCAGTGTTGTGATTGTCCCATTCACAGAATCGATATTAAACAGCCTTTCAAGATCTGTGTGTCGATCAATGGAGTATCTGCAGTAATGACACAAGTTGACATTAAAACCAATACATTCATGAGAGTCATTGTAGGGCACAGTAAGTGTCAATGTTTGTCACAGGACATAACAAGACATATGAACAGAAAAAGGGCATTTTGGTCACAGTTAAAAGGGAAACTATTTTATCCCCTCCCTAATTAATCTGTCATTGTTTCTAAAAGAAAAAAAACTCCACGTCCTTCTTCTTTAAAATCTGATGGTTCTTTACTTGAGACTGCTCATTTATCATAGTCACCTCTCGTGTTTTAGATGAAATTTGAATATGCAACACAGCACGCCACATGGCTAGGGTCGAGAGTGGCATATCTCTGTGTCAGGGACAGGCAGGCGCCATATGTGTGGAATTGGGGCTCTGAGCTATGTGAATCGATACATCAAATTAGACTCTTTGACTTTGTACAGAGCCACAGAGGACTTCCATAAGTCCTGGAAATAAACAGCGTCTGTATTCACTTCACAGGACCACCGCCATCTTCCACTGGGAAATCACCAGCAGGGATTCATGAATAATATTCTTTTCTTTCCTTTTTCACACTGACACGTGGCAGGTTGATGGATTAGATTAAACTGGGTGCATGCATTTTCATCATCACTCTACAAAACTGATAAGAGGAGACTGTGTATATCTACTGCGGCTTACTTGTATTAGTATTGATTTATTCTAGTTCATTAAAGCTGGGCCAATAAGTTCGGAAACACTCACATTACCAGAATAAAACACAACACCCACCCTGTTCTTCAGGAAATCTTTGTTTTAAAGGTTAACATATTTGTAAGTTTGCTTAACATTCATTACTTTGTTCTAAAATAAATTAAACAGAACTTGAAAAGGTAGAACTAGCTCAATTAAAAGGTCCCAACACAACTCATTGTCTCTTGTAACGTACTTGACTGGCTTGTTGTCAGCATCAGGGTCCCTGGCAGACACGACGCCAACAAAGCTGCCAGCAGCTGTGTCCTCATGGACCTCAATAATGTAAGGGTTCCTGGAGAAGACAGGGGGTTCGTCCACATCCTCCACCGTTACCTTGATCATGGCGTAGTCCTTGAATTGCAAACCATGGATGAACCTTGCATCTAAGTAGGTGTTTTTCACCTCCACTCTGAACTCGTAGTCCCTGTTACTTTCATAATCCAGTGCCTGAAGATGAAAGAGCATCAGAGGGAAAGCTGTAGACTCTTCCATAATAACAGCAAGCCTCCAGGATTTTGCTATGCATTTCATTTGTCTGTCTTTATCTCACTCATTCTCTAAATTCAAAGTTACAAATCCAAGTCAGGAATACTGATCCTTAAGATCTTAGGGGAAAAACTAAAAAATGTTCCTTGCAAAATACTTTTATATTATTCATTTTACAGGCTTATGGTATCTGATTTCACACTGCGGTTCAAAACTAAATTCTGTCATATCTTTCATACAAGAATAAATGTTTTTAGGGCGCACTTCCTGATCTGAAACTTTGCTGTTCTTTCTTCCTACTGCTTTAATATCTTCAATATTACAGTGAGAGTAGAGATTTTACATATAAAGACAAGATGAAAGGGTAGCTGGAGTTTGATTTAAATTAAAATATGCATTGCATTTGGTCTTGATTTAAAGCTAGTAAAGGCAACAAAGATGTAGAAATATCAATATTCTACTTCCTACAAAGGGTTGTGGGAAAGTTTTTGGAGACGAGAGCCACTGACTCTTCTTTCTAAACATGTCAACTCAAGAAGTGTGGTTTCTGATTGCATGTTTCAGTTAAATACTAAAACTCAAAGCTAACATAAGTTGGGTTTAATGCTGAATGCAAACTTTAAAGTTTTATGCTGAAAAGCACATAAAATATGGTGAAAGAAAGAGTTGGCATACTTTTTTGATTAGGATGACCCCCTCTTGTGTACTTTGGTCAGTGATGATATTGAATGTGTCATGACCACCAACTATGTTGTACTCCATCTCAGCGTTATGGCCCACATCTGGATCATCAGCCTTAATGCGGCCAATGGCACCTCCAATATCTGTTGACTCCACGGTAGTCACTCGAAAGGAATCTAAATATGACAGTGATTGAAGCAAATAAACTCAGACTCGCTTGCCAGTGACTTATGTAATCATTACGTGTAAGGGATTTGTTTTTCAGAGAGCAGTGAAAAAATGTTCTTCAGTGTTAGGTGATTAAAAATCAATACTGGGATGAGGAGAAAGTGCCCCTTACGGTTTGCAAAGCGTGGCGGGCTGTCATTGACATCAGAGAGGGTGATGCTGACTGTTGTAGTCCCTGAGAGCCCCCCCATCTGCCCAGCCATGTCTTTAGCCTGGATCACAACCTGGTAGTTCTCTTTAACTTCTCTGTCCATGCCAGGGAGGGCTGTCTTAATCGTGCCTGAAAGAAAAAACACAATTACACAACCTAACTGGTTGGAAATAATAAGAAAAAGAACATCTTTATTATGGAATATTTATTTCATGTTTCCCAAAGTATGAGCTGAGATTAAAAATAATTATAACTGCTTGCCCAACCATGTGTCCTTCCCTACCCTCTAATTTAGTTAGGTTATATTTAAACAGTTGAATGGATTATTCTCCTTCTGTGTTTGTAATAATTAAATAATAAACCTGCATTCTAATTACAGACAGAAAGGCCATTGTCCAAGTTGAGGTTCGAACCAGTGAGCTTCTCGCTGTGAAGCTGCTGTACAAACCACCACACTACCATGTTGCCTGTGTATAACCACAATACTTTAATTTGAGTATTAAAAACAGTTTGTAGCTACTGGATTTTATTGTTTAGATACATGGAATACAACCCAAAGAGCAGTGAATGCTTCCTAATCTAAATGGAATTGATCATGCTTGTGGCTCTGTTGGTTAAAATATAAACAAGCCCATCACCCTAGGATATGTCTAGTTCTAGCTAATTAGTATAAAAAATAGTTACTAGTAGTTTAGAAATAAAATAAGAACTTATTTCAAGCATTTAGACAGTCAGAAATACACACTTAGTTTTATTGTCCAGAAAATTGTAAGTTTACATGACAAAACAATACTACTACTAGTAATAAAAAAAACATACTCATACTTATAAAAATGAAAAACTTGCTTGCCAATAACCTGTTTATTGATGTGTTCTTTTAATGAGTCAGTCAGAATAAAAAGCTAAAAAAATTGGACTATTTCATTCAGCTTCATTTTAAAAGATCTGTTTTCATAACAATAAGGGAATTTGCAGAGTTTGGCTTACCATTTTCCGAATCCACAGAGAAATAAGGTTGTCCCTGCAGAATGCTATAAACAAGCTTGGCACTGTTCCCATACGTTTGATCATCAGCATCAGTGGCAGTTACTGTGACAACAGACGTACCTGTGAAAGAAAAACATGCAAAGTCAAATTTAATTGACTGTGATACTGAGTCCAAGTCATGATAAAGAAACTGAGTCAACATATTTTTGTTTACTTTCAATTTGCATGGGTTGGCTGCAAGCCTGAGAGCATTTTTTTTCAGCCGTGCAGTAGCTCAAACAGACAGCTTTTAAAACCAGCAGTGCCCTCATGTTACTCATGTTTTTAACCGGTAGCCAGTGACTAATCTCCAAATTTCATGTGAAACTGGAGGCTACTGAAGTAAATCAAATTAACTGGCCTAAAAAAGGCAAAGATGCTGAGGTAGCTCCAGCATGAGGCTGAAATATGAAATGAAAATGGTACATTTGCAGAGTGTGACTTTATTTGTTCTAGCTATTCAATGACAGCTTTTGCTCTGTCTAAATTGTTTTTCCTCTCTCTTTCTTTTGATGATGTGTCACTGGGCTGTGGTTGGTCTGTCACATCATCTGTCATTGCCACAAAGTAATGTTAATGCATGTAAAAGTCTTTATTTATTCTCAAAGGTTAGATTTTGAATTTTAAGCAGGAGGAGTACAGATTTTTCAACTTCTACCAAAGTAAATTTCAAGATTTCTTTTTTTATTTTTTTGACATTTTAACATTTTCAGACTCTTGATCATTGCTGCTTTAGATACAGAGCCCTGCTTTTTTGTTTTGAACTTTAAACCAGCAGTCTCTTTTTTTGGAAAATGTTTGATCCCCAAATAAAACAGCCTTCACCTTTCATAGACACCAACACACATACATTGCACATAATGCAGTTACGCATAAAACTGAGGCCTTCCAGTGATAAGTGCTTGAAGATGTGTCATATGTGTCTGAAAAAGTAAAATTAATGAACATCTGAGCTCAGGAAGAGCTCAGCTCGTTTCAGAGATCCTGTCATTGAAATCACTTCCACATTAAGCCCAGCTTTATCCACCCAAGCGTTTCAGTAATGCCACATTGGAAATACTGTCCTTGGCATTCAGAAGACCTCTGCCGTGCCCTGTTTGGGTCTGACTGTCTCCGTGCATACTAATGAACCCTTGAACATCTGTCCCACTTAGTCCCAGCACTGATTGTATGAAGGGGGTGATGCTGATTTTTTTATGGCTGAATGACTTGATAAATCAATGTGTTCAGTCTGAACATGTGAGGCAGTTTATTAGTCCAGGGATGAATAGCCGTGACCCTGACCCACCTCTTTACCAAGTTCATGCAGCTGGGAATCTAAGGGCACCGTATTATGAATTCAAAATTGAGGATTATTTGTCATATAGGCAATTGGGTTTTGATTTACCCTTGATTGCTTCCATGTATTAATTTGTGGTTGCATAATAGAGGATTGATTTCAACTTGCATGCATTATTTTCATAGGCTTTGTTTATATTCATGCCTACCGATTTATTTATATTACTTGAATTGAATGAAGTGCAATGAAGCAAATACTTAATTGGAAAGACTGACAATCTAAACTTTCAATGTTTCTACTGCCTATTAAAATGGCAAATGGCAATACTTGTTATGAATGCCCAATGAACCTGACCAAACAAATAACAGTAATGGGATCAAAACATATTTGAGCCAATGAAGGTGACAGATATGTTAGAACAGTCTACTTGCAATTGCACTACAGGTTTTAAGTGTTTTATTATTATTATTATTTATTACTCTTTTTTAAATGTAATGAAGTATTTTTCTACTTCTAAATGTTAATAAAATTAAGAATGTATAAAAATACATCTGTAATCAACAGGCAACGTTTCCAGGCTATACCCTGCCTTTCTCCTGCTAATTCCTTGAGTAGGCTCCAGTCTTCCCAAAACACTGAATTAGAATGGGAAATACATAAATCGAAATGCATGATGTTTCCTATAGATTCAGGTGCTTGAAATTGGCCAAAATGACAGTTAAATAAAGTTCAAAGATGTGAAAACCTTTAGCCTATTATAAATTGCACCATGATAAAAACTGATATTGGTAACAATTACAAGTAAAGCCATAGAATCTTATGCATGCCATACAAACATGCAACTGAAAGTTTGTTCCACGCGGTGCTTGTTAAATAAATTATTAACACTACCAACACTTAATTTTTGGCATAAAATATGGTAAAAGTATCATATGCACACATATAAGAAGCAGACGGCATCAAAACAATATTCACTGATTAGGTTTTACTGATTGATGAGCAAACCATTCAACTCAGTTCTAAGATGAAACTAAAGCCTGAACGTACCAACTTCAGACATTTCCGGAACACTGGCGAAGTAGATTTCCCTTGCAAATTTCGGAGCGTTATCATTGATGTCATGAATTTTTATGTTGAATTCGGTGTCAGGCTCCAGCTCTGCGTTTGTGTTCCTATTCAGAACCTTTGCATGGAGTGTGTACATAGCTTTTTCTTCTCTGTCCAGCCTTTTAGTGGCGTGGATATCTCCAGACTTTTCATCGATCAGAAAGAGGGTGCCTGCCCCGTCTCCAGTCAGAACATACTTCACGGTACCATCTCCTTTGTCCATGTTGGAGTGCAGCTGAAAATTGGAGAAACTCATTAGGTACATGAAAATAAAGCATATTGCCAGGTCTATGCATTTTCTGTTGTATTTTATTGGGTTCTGTAATGCTATTCACTGTCGCGTGAAGAAAGCATTACAGAACCCCAGCTCTGATGGACATTAATGCCTTGCAAGCAGTCTGAGTTTAAAAAAAAAAGTGCAATAGTCATGTATTGTTACTCTACGACTTAATATGTGATTTGTTGTTAAAACTAAGAAAATAAAATCAGCAAAACTAGAATTTTGTAACAGAAAATTTCTACAACCTCAATTCTGTCAAAATCAAGGATGTTAATTTTCCAATATTTCACTTTATACACAATAAATGGATAAACTAAAGTTGATTTTGCAAATATTCTCTACATTTCCACCACATTTTACCACAGACTAACTGAGGAATCTGTCTTTGTCTCAATACAGAACATTCTCTTTGCACCCAGTGTCAAGTGTGACATAGACCATTAATCTGGGTCAAATTAGTGTTAGATTTTTCTTCCAGATTGTGCCTTTGAAAAATGATGAAAATCTGACCTACAGCAACAAATGCTAAAATTAGTCACCTCTGACCTATCCATCACCTTGAAGAGCCTCGGAGTGTCACAGAGGAGTAATGACGGCATACTGTGACAGACACTTGATTCAAGCTCATTACTGGGCTGGATCTGTCACCGGATATATTTAGAGCCTAAATGACAAGAAGTTAAGGACGCAGAATGTACCTCGATAACTTATTAATATTAATGCCCGCATGCTGTGAGGGAAGTAATTATTTTCCCCGCAGTTGGAAAAGCAATGTCAACAGTATAACTTTGAATAGAAATGGCATTGCCATAGAGGTGGCTTTCTCAGGAAGAATGCAAAAATGTGGATGCATGTGGAAACAATACAGCTGTATACGTAGTATTTGGCATTACAGTTGAAAACATTTTCATGCAAATGAACTCCATTATGAAAGTCTATTAAAGAGAGATATCAGTCAGCTTGTGCAGCTGCCATTCTTTGTGAATGGAATTCTCTCCTTAGCTGTACTCAGGATTTAAGGAAATTTATGGATGTGAAGGTTCCTACTCCAATCTACCATGAATGATGAGATCATTTTGGCAAGCCATAGATTGTTTGTTTTGAATTTTTGCAACCAAATGGGCTTTAAATATTAGATAAATGCACTTCCTTCCTTCAAAAATCTCATAGTCATCATTTCACTGCTAGAAAACTATTTTTTATTATAGATTACAGGCTTTCTCACTATGAAACACTAAACTCTTGAACATCCCAGAAACTATCACTATTCAAACAGGTTTGTACAGACACTGTTAATTAGGTCAGTGTAGTTTCAGACCATCAGAGTATTTTTTTTTTCTTCAAGCTTTTGATTATATCATCCACCAATTTTAATCTGATCATTACCATGTTTCCCAGTCCTGAATTGTAGCCCTGTAAAGAGCATCTGGGAAACAAAAGCAACAAACAAGAAGCCAAAAAAAACAGCCTACACCAATGCAGGCAAACCCCCTGCAAGATAACAGGACTTTCAGTGTTTGCAGCACCATGTATTTTACATATCTGCCTTAGTCTAGAAGAAAACCATGAAGCCCTTACCATTCAAACCAATATTGAATGTCTGCATATTGTTACCATCTTAATGATATGGGTAAAAGTCTTTCTCCCCTGGCCATATAGATTTCTGAGTTTTGCAGCAAACAAGGAAAAACTGTGCAGGGGTAAACAGTGTTAGTAGGAGATAATATGCCATGCAAAAATAACAGAGCTGATATCCATCCTTATCAGTGAGGTGCTGAGCTTGGATGTCTCAGAGCAAAAAATGAAAAAAGGGGTTATTGCAATCAATGTAATACACCTATTCAAAATGCACAAACCATAATGAATGACTGTATTGTGTTATCTTAGATGCGGAATAAATCTAAACCAGCGACTACGCTTTGGAGGCAGGTGGGGGGAAAAAAGCATTTATACTTTTAAAGTGTGATGCAAAGTGTTTTCACGCAGCTCTTACAAAATAAGATGTTCGCACTATCATCTTATATTTGCAGAGACTTAGTGGCTCGCCTTTCAAGGCCTAGCAGCACAAACACAGCCTTTTCAAGGCCTAACAACAGCAGCACAGAAGAGAGCCTTGATGAGTTAAATCGCCTTGCACAAACACTGAGGAATTGTCAGTAAAGCAGCAAAATCATTGGCAATTCTTGTCAGGTCGCTGGTGAGCATTGCTTAGTGCTGCAAAGAGGAGATAGCAAAATAGAGTGCAGAACGGATACAGAATAATTACTCTTTTTTTCCACTCTGCATGCGTCTTTTAAGACTTAGGCTACGATTCTTTACGACTGGAGCACTGTACTTTAATGTGAAATACGCAGGTTAAAGTTGCAGCTTACAGTATCTCTAATGTGCTTTATATTTTCCATTACTTACACAAAATTTATGCAGTGAGGTATCGAACAAGGCCTTGCAAATTCCCAAGGCTCCTTATTGTCCAAATATTAGCACAACAAAGTGAGCTACCTTGAATATTTTAATTTAGGGCAGCACATTTTGTTTACAAGGCTCCACACAATGCAGTGTACCTTGGAATGTAATAGGATTTAGCTCACTTCAAACACACCACTCCAATGCTCCTGAATCCAAAGTTTGCAGTTGTATTGCTCAGCATTGCGAGTGTTCACACTTCACAGCCCTGCTTAAGAAGTAGGGCACCACAGCTGCAGACAGTGAGTGCTCACACTCACTAATGGCCGCGTGAAAGTCAGTTAAAATGAGATTTTGCATTTCTTTCTCACACCTTTTTTCCTATGCATTGGACAAGAGTGGTTAAAAAATCATTTTAAATCACGTGTCTGTCATTCTGTAAGGTATCAGTCAGCAGGGTTCAGCATGCTAAGCCTCGAAGCAGCATGTCTTTTAAACGCTGTGATAAGTAGTGTGAGCTGCAGTTATTTGACAGAAAAAGTGCAAATCTTTCTTTTGCATTTAGCAAAAACCTGCACATGAGTGTGACTGTTCTTTACATCAAACTTCATTGCCATAATCAAGAAATCAACCTCAAGTGACCATGAATCTGCATAGGCTGATTGAAGAGGTTTGATTGAATATGAAATAAACAGGATTTCCAACAGCGCACTCCTGAAAGCCATTAAGCGGTCTTTATGTAAAGACCGTCAAGGCTATAGTGGCCATGTCACAAGCTTCAGTTCTTTCTTTCATACATTTTTTTCTTCTTTATTTTATTATGCCTGCCTGCCTGCCTTGAATCTTTCTATGTTTTGTTCTTATTTAAGATCTCTATACTAAAGTGTTCATAAAATGTACAGCGTGCATCATTTATATAACAATGATATCACTGTATGATTCTGAGTCATCTTTCACGCCCCTTAAAACATTCATCTGTATGTTCCAAATGATTTTCTCTATTAATGTATTGACTAGTGGATCATTATTTTTGGTCTACTTGTTTTATGGTACGGTTTACCCTAAACTTATCATAAATTTACTTCAGCAATGCTTTTTTTTTTGTCTTATTTATGTCCTTCTCATAAAAAAAGAGAAATTTTAAAAGCATCATCAGTGGTTACTGATAACCAACTTGTTGACTCCTTTCAGCTTGTTATTAGGATGTGATTAATAAACCGTTTGTCTGATATTTATTTTCCCGGGACTGATTGTGTAGCTTTGACTTTTTCCTAAGTATGGCCAGATTCATTTACATTTTTTTTAGAAAAAGAAAAAAAAAAAACAAAACTGGACCTTTTGAAAACTAAAACACATACAGATATGAACAATCAAATGAGATGAAAGATGTTCTACTTGTAATACATGTATTTAAAATACTTTTATATTCATTCAAAGATCAATGAATGAAATGTGATTAAACTATTTTTTATAAAAATGTTTTATTTTCTACCATACAGTTAAAGAAAAACTGTAACAGGTCTTCATGTTCAAGGAGCAATTTTTATGAATATGCCTTCAGTAAGTACAGGTATAATGAACTAAACTCATTTATAAAGTACTTAATTTGGTCATAATTAAATTTATTTAGACTATTTATTTGTACTGTCATGTCACACATTATGTATCAGCAATCTTTAAATAAACATTATTTTCAAAGAATATGACTAATTCAATTGGTTTTTACTATGATTTTCCCAAAAATCTATTAGATTCCTTGGATAATATAATCTGTTAATTCCCATTGATGCACTGTCTTCACTGTCCTTTGTAGAATCAACAAGGCTCCACGAAAATAAAAAATGTGTTATTATTTGCAGAAAAATCAATCTATCATTGTGAATTGGTTTTAGATGCATTTGCTGTGATTTTGATCTCTGAAACTTTAAGAATGCAGCTGTCACAGAGTCAAAACCAGAATATGTGCATGTGCAAGTCCACGGAGTCATACCATGTTTGGAGTAACACGCAGAATGCCTACAGCACAACTTTTCTTCAACTCGCATGACACAAAAACATTGAGTTTAATTTCATGTGGACTTGAGCTTGATTTTTATTCATGAATCTCTTCAACTTGTTCTGTTTCCCTGCCAAAAAGACTGTTGCTAACTGTAAAATTAAACTGATAGGATTAATGATTCACATCGCCACAGCTTCTTCTGTAAAGCAAAACAGCAGCCTGTGCGTGGCTCGTCTCCCCCACCAGTAATTTATTACAGCTTCATGTTTTTCTGACAGTTTAATAGTGAATGATATTGGACACAGGAAGCGTGTGGAGCTGGTGAATGTGATTGCTGTCATGCCACAGAAGTTGGGTGCCAAAAAGCATCAAAGAGTCAGAGGGAAAAAAGCCACATCTCACCAGTTGGTGACGTGTCACCGGATGGCCCCATTTATACTTAGCATTTGCTGTGCTGCGTTATCACATATCACAAGAGGTGAATTTCATTGGCCTTTTTTATGGATATGTTTCTTCCTTTCTTTCTCTCTTTTCCATTTATTGTTTGACGTTCCTTTTTTTTCACACACATCGGGATGATGGTTTTTTTCCAAAAGAAGTTGTCATATCCGCTACTCAACCTTTCACGAGACACTTGTTTACTCCAGAGAATGAGGTGTGTGATGAAAGTGAGCTTCCTCTGAGAAAATTGGCTGTCGACAGTCACCTCATTTCCCTAGGAGTTGATAACTGTAACATTTCACATCACACCTGTCTTTACAGTGCTAGCCCGGGTGAGCTGAAAGGGACCTCTCTGATCTGGTTGAATAGGGATTTGTTGCATTGTCTCCAATTTGCAACCTCTCTGGAAGAGTCTAAGAAACCTTCATCTAAAAAAACACTATCTTGGCTGTTTTTTTATGTTGATTGTAAATTGTGGACTTATCTGTTTATTTGAGCCTTTTCTTAAAGTTTTAAGCCTTTGTTAAACATTTATTTATCTTCTATCACTGATATACACACTCTAAGACACATTTAGGACACATTTAAGGAGGACAGTGTCGAAACTTTTAAAAGGTAGATTTTTCCTTTGCTAATTTCTTTCATAATGACTTTAAAATGTGGCTTTATTAGCAAAAAGGTTAATTACATCCAGACCATAATGAAGGGGGAAAAAAATAACTGGGTGTAATGGTTGTGTAACAGACTGATAAAGCCAGATGATCTTCTTTGGCTGTGGCATTTGCTCACGAAGAAATCAGATATACTTTGAATTTTGATCAACAGTACTGTGTAAAAGTTTGCATTTCTTTGTACTTTGCTTCCCTGCACCCATACCGGCTTCTAATCTTTGAAACTGACCTTCAGCGATAGTTCTTCAGACTCTTTTGAGCTTTTCCTTTGGATGCTCTCTGATATGTCTGTCATTTTTAATCCAGATCTTGAACCTGGAGATTCTGTGAGGAATGTGTTTTTTTTTAATATTTTACATTAAATTACTTAATATTGACCTACAGTTTGTTCAAGCTTAAAGTACCAATTCAAAGAATGAAGCAGTGTTGTGCATACACAAAACGTATAATGTAGTGAAAACTGGTGGGCACAGTATAGCAAATACTACAAGAACTGAAAATCATTGGCAGCAGGAGTGATAAACCTCCCCTGAGCATGGACCTTGACTTTATTAAAGTATTGTTGGATCATCTTGGAACAGAATGAAACAAAACACAGCCAGCATCCAAACAGGATCTTTCAAATGTACTTCAAAAATTCTAGAAAACTATTTTTGAAGACTGCTGTAAGTGCTCACAAACAACACTGACTTTTTAACTCATTTAAATTGTGCAACCGTTGTTTTCGTATCGTTTCACCACATTTCTTAGTAATACAGATTTAAATGTTAATTCAAGATCTTTGCACATATATTATTATTATAGCAATATGGTTGTAACATATTTTTGTGGTTAATTAGAAGTGCTCTTGACAGCCAATGAGAGCATTTCTTTTCACACGTGTATATCTGATAGCTCCTGTAACAGTCGGGTTTTTGGCAACCCATCCATCTCCAGGCAATTACATCAAACACCTTCAACAAGCTAAGCCTTCTATAATTACTCTGCAGGAAATCTGTTTGGACACCTTACCTTGCCGACATATTGATGGTCGTTTCCTGTGTATTCCTCAAGCAGAAAGAATTGATTCCACATCCATCCACGTTTGGAACGCTGAAGAACTTTCCCATCACTCTCTGGCATCCCAAACAGATTCCCAATATTCCCAGTCATGAAAGGAAGGGCAGTACTGGGCCACAGGAAGGAGAGCATCAGGAGGAGCAAAGCTTGATTGGTTATCATGGTATCCAATCAAGTGCGAAATGTCCGGAATGACTTCTGAATTATGGAGATAAGCTTCTGAGAGGATGAACACTGTAAGGTAGTGCCACCAAAACAGACATTGTATTCCTTTAATTATGTCCTTTTAAATCTGTGTGAAAAGAAGAAACTGCAGTTAGGAAAGTAATAATGAAACATTATAACTGCAAATTGTTTCCTAAATTATTTTGCATGGTAGAAAAACAGTAAAATAGCATGCAGATTCCAAATCAATCCTTGCTTCTATATAAATTCTTTCAGTTTGTGCTTTGTGAACGTGGCAGCAAAAGCAAAAAATAAATAATCTAATGAATAATAACAGGAGGGAATTAATTCTGTGCTTTGTGCACAGGGAGACTAACATACAAGTGGTAGAAACCTTTCAGAAGTCACTATGTATATTAGATTGACTTTTTTAGTGTAGTCATTCTAATACAAGAATTAATGAATTGACATGTTTATGTTCATTTGACAAAAAACGTGCAGATTTAAAAAAAAAAATAAGAAAACTCATTAAACAAACTTGTAAGAAAATTTTTTTGGGGGTCTGAAAACATTTACGTGTCAATTGTGACAACCTCACACACCAGATTTATCCAAATTTAATTTAAATATTTCTTTGACATCTCATCAAAATCATATTTTATTTTAACTTATTCCTCACAACCTACATGGGATTTATTTGTTGAAATGTCCGCCTTTTAAAGGCTGATAATTTTAGTTTAGTATGCGTGTATAATTAGGGTGAGCAGCACTTCACTAATTATTAGTTGCATTAGGCCATGGATGTGCTTCAAAGCCATTGAGCATGTTTGAAAAGCCTAATACATGTGTTTCTGGAAGCAGAGTGCTTCTGACACAAGGATGAGACACAGCCCCAGCATCCCCTTTACAAATGCAGTTGGTGTTTTTTATGTCTTTCTTTACTCTCACATTGCACAGCTACAGAACAACATCCACTAACATGGGGAAATGGATTGTATTGCTAAAGGGAAGTGAGCTTTTTTTCATCTCTTCCATCATCCCCCTTTCACACTTTCTCACAATTCTGGCTGCAGTTAATTTTTGCATCCATTACTGTTGGGAAATTTTATTGATTTTCTACCCTCCAGGATGTTATGATGTTCTTTAGAAGAGGAAAATCTATACAGGCATGAAGTGATTGCCAAAACCACCAAAAATTATCCCCAGGTACCTGTCAGGCTTTGTGCTTCCGATGAGCTACTTTGTGATATTGGCAGTCTTCGTCCAATTCTTCACCATGGCGGTGTCCCCAGCAGGACTGGCCCTGATAGGTAATTTGGGTCTGCATGCATAATTTATAGTCTTTTAGAAGTTAATCCTAATAAATCTTTCCTCTCTTTTAAAAAGAACCAATTTAGTAGGGTTCCTGTATAAAGGCTAGAGTACAAGAATTATCCTGACAAGCACTTGCTGTTTACCTCAGGGAATGCTGTTGTAAAAGCACATGGAAGTCTATTCCTCCTGCTTTTGTTCCAGGCTTGTAAAGAGTCTGTTATGTCACTGGAGTAAGTTGCATTAACAAAGGCTTTTCTACTGTCTATGAACAAATTAGTTTTATTTTCCATTGATTGAAGTGCAGTGCAAAATATAAATGACTGTAATCTTTTAAATAGAAAAGCAAAACATGTAGCTAATGAGATATTAATGTAAGACATGAGTCATTATCCCTATTGTTTGTATCTTAGGCAGTCTAACTTATTTTTAAAATTTCAATCAAGTTTATTGTTTTTACAATACGTATGATCTTAATGGGTGCATGGGTGCAAGAGCTTCAGCTGAAATGCATCTAAACTTTCCAAAATCTTTAAGGACCTTGTAAAACCAAGAAGATGCTAAAAGAAAATATAATAAAATCCAGAGAAAGATGTAAAGTGCTGATTGGTGCCAAGTTTTTTGCAGTTATTTTCTTGTATGAAATGTGACATAAGTGTGACACATGCATTATAGATATCAGGAAGCGCTGCCTTGCAATTAATCTAGTCTGATGCTTATGATTGCATTTTCTAATTATCATTCCAGCCTGTCCTTGAGTTTTAATAGCATTCTGGATATTAATCTTTGATGCTTATTAAGCATTAGGCCAATGTTTCTTTGCAGAATTTATCCAAACACTCCATTAAAGGATGAATGAGCATGCTGAATCCATGCCAGATCTTATAGACTTGAGCTGAATTACCGCACCTTATTCAGCCTATTAAATAGTGGGATGTATTTTGAAGAAAAAAAAAGTTGTTTATGATTAGATTAACTTGTAGGCAGCTTATATGGCTTGGCATTAAAACACATGGATATTAACGAATAAAATTGTTAAATATGCTTTTAAGAGTTGTCTAGGGTCGTTATTCTTAAATCATGGCAACAGGCTGGTTGGCAACAGCTCTGCTGTGCTCCAATTCTCTAATCTGCAAATTATACATTCTTGTTTTGCTGAATAGGAATATCTTTGATCAGATATAAATGAGCTGTTCATCAGGATATGCTTCCTCGAAAAGCACAGCCTTGCACATTGTTCCGTATGAATTTTCATGCATATGCATCACCAAACCGAGCATGCGAGCTTCCCTTAAAAAACTGAGCTGTACAACTAAGCACTTTTGTGGATTCTTTGAATTTAGGAGGACAATCATCATAGGTATATGATGCAGAGGTCAAGCTGACTAAGCCCGCGTAGCATAATAGACGCATACTTCTCTAAACATGAGTGACTTTTCAAACTATAAATGGACTTTTAGAATTTAATTTTGCAGTTAACTTTTTTATGTCTGCTTGTGCTATTCAAAGTCATTTCAAGCAGGACATTTGGTTCCTCCATGTCCTGATAAATGTTTGAAATTGACATATTTTAGTGAGCTCTCATATATATAAAAATAATAGCAACAATAACGACTTCATAAAAACCCTGGCTCACTCTGGGTTTTTGCGTTCATTGCAGTACTTCTGAAATTATGATCATAACCATAAGTGTACATGCGCCCTGAAAAGAATTTTACAAATGCAGCACTACATAAGGGTTTGGCAACATAATCATGTTTCAACTATCGAAAAGCCTACCTCCGTCACCCAAATTGACCTAGTTTGACTTGGTCTTTAATTTTGGGATCAAAGAAATCAACAATTGCAGATATTGTGGGAGATGCATATATACATGCAGAGAGACAAGCATTCTCTGGGAAAGATGCACAGAAAACTGACAAGGTCATCATACTGAGGTCTTGGTCATCTTCATTGACTTTCTGTGTCCTGTTAATGATTAATAAATGCAGCATTTTCCCTACTAATTAAAACATATATGTAAAGTGTTTGTGAAAGTCAGTGTTTTTTGATTGACAGTTTTAGTGGATTCAGTTATTGCCTGCTGGTATTGACAGACCTGCATGGACAGAGTATAAATCCAGCAAGAGGGGCGTTTATGCACCAAGGCGCAGCACATGTGCAAACCTCCACTTGGTGGAGCCCTAGGCCTTCCAAAATCAGCCTTTAGTGGCTGCAGTCTCTGTCAAACCTCAGCAAGCTTTACTCATGTTTTGAAATCCTTAAAGCAATTTTGTGATACAGTGCACACTTACTTGTTAAAAAGCTACTGATGGATTGAGATGGGGGGGATCTTTCTTGAAAAGGGAATGTTGACCACAAAAAGGATAACACAAAATGAAACCTATTTTTCAAGGCGGAAAAAAAGAAAAATGACAAAATGATTGAATGCCTGTATTATGGTCTATGCATTTAAACAGGGTAATAATAAAGTCTGTCCAGAAACTGAAACAAAATACATGAATAAATAAATAAAAATAAATACATAAGAAATTACACAATGGAAAAACAACACTGAAGTTTGAGGTTACTTTTCATCTAAAGACATGTTTCCTTTCTCTTTTGCTGTATTTTCTATTTCTACTTTAAACTATGCTTTTTTTTCAAATAAATATTCATGTTTGAACCTTTAAACCTGCTGTGCAAATGCTCATGAGAGCCTCTTTATCTGTGTGGGAGAATGATTTCCACCCCTTTTCATTTTAATGCTGAAAGGTCACTCCACATCTGACAATAATTCAAGGAGCATGTTAATGGCTAATTTGCACTAAACAATAATGGCATTACATTGATGACCTGAAGCGTGCCACTAAACCCCAATACATCACTTTGGTGTCTGTAAGTGAGGCAGCTCACTGAGTACTCGGCAGTTAGGGGGGGAGAAAGGCAAGAAATAGAGAGTCAGGCTGGATTAAGTTTGTGCTGTGGAGTGCATGTACATACACTGTAACCCTGATGGCTGTTTGTTTTGCAGTGCTTGAACACCCTGATAAACACCTTGAAGCGTTTTTGAAGATATGAATGGTACAGCGCCTTTCCATCAAATCTGCCTGTAGCACACAGCGAGAATGATTCTTTCTCACTGCCACTCTGCAGACAGACTAATACACGCACAGCTTGGCTTAGACACTTAAAAATATGTTTGCACAGTCAGATGCGCACAGTGGAAGAAAGTCGTATATACTGCACATCTACACTTAAACAGGTGCATAGACCTGCCGCACAAACAAGCATACAGATAGAGATGTGGACACATCTGTGAGAGCACAGGATTAGAGTAACTAGATGTTGCTACAAAGAGACAAAGTTAATATTAGTCCCCAGTATGATCACTAGCAGTAACACCCACCTTAAAGTTACACACGTTCTATCAGACAGTTCATAAGGATTCATTTATTGGAGTGAACATTAAATAGATACTTGAGCACTGCTATGTATTTCTGTCATTATCAAGGCAAAACCTCGCATTTACACTAATTTGAATCTGATGGACAAACTGAATTGTTTTTTTTTAATCATTGTTTTAAGTTGAAGTACTTATCTTTTAGTGATATGTCTTTATTTTGTTACTATGGCTATGCCAGTGCAGCGAGCAGATAATCCCTTTTGAGTCTCAAGCAAAAAAAATATAGATTTACTCTAAAATATTAGTCAGGGGGGAAAAAAGTCCTTACCTTTGGTTTTCACAGCTTAGCATCCATCTGTGTCATTGGGTGCACAGTACTGTGTTCCTACTCCTTAGCAGTGCTTAGCGGCGGAGAATCTGACTCCTCACGGCAGTGCTTTCATTCCAGGACTGACAACAGCACAGCTGGTGCGAATGTGTAGAGGACTCTGTGTGTGTGGAAGAGAGTCTCCTGCTTCCCTCCCTCACTCTTTGCTTCTCTCTTCCCTCCCTCGATCCATTTCTCCTCCCCGCTCTCTTACTCCTCTCCCCTTTCCTCCTCTGCACTTTCTTTCTCTCATCTCACTCCCTCCGCGTGTCTCTCTTTCTGTCTCCTCCTCCCTCTCTTTCTCTAGCAGTGCATCACTTCTGGCGGTGGATGTCACAGAGGCTGAAGCTGAGGCGACTCTGCCCCTGATTGGCTGCCATTCACAAGTTACCGATAAAGAAAAGGGGGAAGAGAAGAAAGAAGAGGGAGGGGAAGAGTGGGGGTGGGGTGAGGGAGAAAATAGTGCCCTTATATCCCAGCGAGCATCGGTTGAGTGTGGAATAGAGAAACATGGGAGGTTAGAGGCTGAAGAAGAGGGTGGACTCGGGATGCATTCAGAAAGTGACTGCTCTGACAGATCGACTGTACAGTGTTTGATGTCTAAAGCAATCGCCTCCATCTAATCTTCTTTCAATGACAGTGGAATGAAGGAGAAAAGGGCCATAACTTGTAAATCAACCACACGGGTGGGTTGGGGAGGGCATCATTTTGCCCTGTTCATCTTCATCTTCGTCTCTCATCCCGCTGACTTGGCCAGCAGTATGTGGCAGGTGTACACACAGTCCAGGCACTCTGTCATCTCTTCTCATTATGTGCCACATGTTGGATGCATATCAATCCGTCTCCATGCAGTATGCTATTGAGAGTGATATAACATTTCAATTCAGTGGAATGGGACGAAGGCAGGAATGATATATCAGCAATGTATCTGATGCTGAGACGCGAAACAGAAAAAAACAGGGAAGAATAATTCTTCAGATGTCGATATCCCTCCCCCAACATTTACCTTGACCAGATAAACACTTGGATGAAGTGACTTTGAGATGTATGGGATGCCAATCATGGCTGTGCTGTCGATGAATAATTTAAGACAAGCAGCAGTTTCGCCGGCCAACCTCGTCTGAGCTCAAATTTTATCTCCCGGTATCAGTGTGAATAGATAAGCAGCTAAAACTCTGCACTGGATAAATAAAAATGCAAACAGGCCAAACTAATTAACATCCAAATGAGCAGTGAGGTAGCCTCCCTATGATATGAAACCGAGTCCTCACACTTCATAATTCACGGCACTGACAGATTAAGAAGCAAGTGTATATGTGTTCATGTTATTGCTTGTTGTGTTGCAATTGTACATATAACTGGGAGAAGAGAAAAGTGTTTGGTTTATTTGGACCCATGTGTGCACATGATGGATGTGCATGTAGGCTCAAGGTCTGTGTGTAGTGCTCCTCGCTAACAAGCTCCTAAAAAAGGAGGCTATTTTGTACATCTCTGCATAGAATTAGTATTAATTTACTTGCAATTTACACCCCTGGGATGTTAATTACGCTGTTGTTACACAGTCCAAATAACTTGCCAAACATCTGAGAACAAGAATAAGCATTGTACTAAACAGCTTCAGGAAGCATGTCTCAGTACCCTCTACTTTAAACACACACATGCAATATCTAATCTTTACTTCACCAGCTACTAAAGTAAGCATCTCCTAATTCACATAGTTGTATTTCTTATCTTCCTAATAGGGACTCCATTACATTAAATCAAAGTGTTCCAGGCTGAAGAAACAGCTTTCTTAAGCAAAGGATTTCTCCCGATCCTCTCCCAATTCACAATGTCAGCCCGCATCAGTATCATCAGCACGTTGCGCTTGCATTCACCTCCACAGTTCTAGTTGCTGCTGATTAGTTCTCTGATTTCGCTTGCCTTCCCAAAGGAACGCTCAAATGTGGATGTCTACCCACTGCTTGCTGTGCTGGCATAACAACTGCAGCTGCTGATAGGTTATTGATATACCTCTCTGTATGACAACCACAAGATCACATTAGCAGGGCACTGGCCGTTTTGTCCTTTTGCTTCTTTTAGCAGCCATATGATGATCTTTTACTGTCTTTCTATCTATCTATCTATCTATCTATCTATCTATCTATCTATCTATCTATCTATCTATCTATCTATCTATC
>JBAMHV010000019.1:4591293-4605150 GCA_037177535.1 Pseudomugil gertrudae
TATATATATATTACAACACTGACATTGCCCTCAGGAACAAATTAGGTTATTTTTAATTGTATTTTCATTTTATTAATACAGATTTAAAACACATACTGGAAATATTCTTCAGCAAAGGTGAAAAAAAGAGAGTCCATTCAAATCATTGACAGATTGATGGACACCCCATCAAGTGATGTCTTCACTCCATATTCCAACTCGTGTTGATAAGCTGCGGGCAATTCATCATAGTCAGAAAATGCATCCCCGGTCTGTGTGCAATTTGTATATTTTGCAATCCTAAAGCATGAGCACAAACCTTTTGAAGTTAAATACCCAATGTGCATCCCAAAATAAAGTGTTTTAGCATGATTTATTCTCCTGGTTTGAGCCAGCATTTGTTCTTATGCTGGAGATCTGAGTCCAGCTCAAACAAAATGTGATTATGGTTCTAAATTTACCTTCTGATTGGGTGGATCGGTGAGCACAGCTATAGAGTATTTGCTAATTATATAAAACTCTACAAAAACAAAGGGCAATAGTGATTATGGTCTGCAGTACAGGAGATGTTGTCTAGGCATTTGAGCAATATCTATTCAAATAATCGGTTTTATTGATCCATTGTGCAAAACAGCTCAAAAAATGGAGGGCTAGACCTGTATAACTAGTGTAGCATTATAGCATCATAAATTGATATTGAAATGGGATATTAATATTATTTAATAATAATTAATAATTACATTTAACTCGGAGCACCATCTTTTAACTTCTGGTGATAAGCTAAGCCTTAAAAGGAAACCTTTGATGTCATTGGTAGAGTGACTTACTCAATCAATGAATACATAATTGATTAATTTAATTGATCAATATACTTAACCAGTTAAATAATCTCAGACGCTTTTTCATGAGTTCTGTTTGAATTGAACAAGATCATGACGCGAAGGAAATCACAGACAACGACCAGGTAAATAAATGGAACATATATTTATCTAATCTAAAGGTTAAACATAAAATAAAATATGGAAACTAAGATAAAGATAATAAGAAAAACATAAAACAAACAAGACAAACAACATAAGCTGAAACTGTAACAATGTGCTGATCAGCTGGGATTTCCTCCCTTAAAGAAATGCCACTGTGTGATGGGTTAAACATAAATTAAATAAAGGTTTATTAATTAATGTCTGAGGGGAATGGGCAATCAGATCTCTGGATCTGATAGGCAGGAAATGATCATGAGATAAGGACTAAGGCCTGTGGAGGAAAGATTATGACTGGCCAAACCATCACCATGAGAGGAAGCTGGGTTTGTCAGGAAGGGTTCTTCCATAACTGATGATCCTGTTGAGGCTACGACCTGTGGACTGGACTGGGTTCGCATCCGTGGTGTGGATGCTCAAAATGGTGGTTGATCCGTTCTAGCGCTCAAAAAGTGTCCGATGGAGATGTCCGTCACTCTAGGTTCGTCAGCAGGCTCCAGGCTTCATCCTCTCAGCTGGTCTGATGGCATGTTCACGGCGATCAGGCAGGAAACAACTCAGGTCAAAGTCCATAAAAGTGTCTGAAGAGGTTGCTTGCATGTGGAGAAAAACTGAAGTTGTTGAAAAATATATAAACTCACTCCGGAGGCTCAAAACTTAGTTGCAGTAAAGATGAAATGAAAGTTCATCGTCTGGGTTGCTCGGATAGAACCACAGTCTCTGGCCATGTGCTCTGCCAAGCTCCAAGCATGGCTTGCCTTTGTTCTTAGTCCATCCTCTAACTGCATCCGATCTGGAACCGAGCTGAACTGCAACTCATCTCATCCGAATCTTGATTTGACTCTATCTTGACTGCATCTCAAACTTAGACTGTCTTTTCGACTGTATCTTCAAAACTGTGCCTTAAAACTGAAACTTAAACTGAGGAACAAGAGTCTGTGTCTTCTCTGTTCAGCAGACTCGCGGGTCCTCCCTGGAGGCTGGGTCTTATCACAACCAATAGGCATGTGTGGAATGGCCTATATCACAGGTTCTCATTTGCTTATCAGAGTTTCAGATGCAGGCTTAACTCCTTAAATCTAAGTTCTGTATGAAAACCTTAAAAGTAAAACATATAAACATCAAACCATTCAAATAAAGATACCAGAAATGAGAGAAACACCTAAATAAAAGCAAAATTAAGTCATTCCAAAATAAAGCAAGATTAAGTCATCCCAACATAAAGCAAGAGTCAATGCAGATTAACATGAGACATTTGAAACCACTGACTCTAGCAGGTGACCGTGTGGTTTGGTAATCCACTGTAGAGTTCTGCCAGTTGATCAGAAATTATACAACCAATGTGAGTCTATAAAATTAAATGTGTCCCTAAACCATTTGCTCACATTGGAAAGAATAAAAGGGGATTTTCTCATGAAGTCTCTGTTCTCCTGCTGCTGCAGTCTAGGTGTTGAACCAGCGGGTGGTCTGGTTTGTCCCTTTGTTCTTTGAGATGAAAGGAGACATGTGAGGGGGATTTCTGGTTGGAATAAACTATCAGTTCAATTTATAAGTCATCAGTTGTCACAGTGAGAAGTTTTGGTATAAGATGGAAAGTTCTTCTGGTAAAACAAACTCCAAAGTGTTTGCTTCTCTAGGTGAAGGCTTCTCTATTGTTGGCCTGTTATCTTGAAGTCATAAATTCCACAAGCAAATGGTTTGTTTCAATGAGGGATCTTTGAAGATGTCGAGTCTGCTACAGTAGTCAGCTATTTTATCCATCTATCCACTTTCTTTACCCTCAAATTCTATAAAACAGACATGTTGGGGGTGTCCGACTTAATCCAGTTCACCTAAAATGTGACTGTGTCACAATGCAATGTTAAGTTTGAGTTGCTTTTGATAACCAGTGTCGATAGATATTAACACAAAAAAAGACTAAAAACTGAGGTTAGTGTTGTCTATATAAGTAGGCTGTATTTGTTGTTCAGTAGGTTAATCGCTGCCAGATTATGACTGCCATTACTGTTTCCTTTTCATTCTTTGCAACTTACCATTAGTTACTTCTAATCATGACAGGGAGCCAAATATTTATACCCATCTAGACTGTGATAGCTCATTTATAGCTTAATTTGTTCCAATGATCTGGTGTCTCTTGGTAACTGATGTTTTACCAGCCTCTTATAAAGTATTTATTAAGAAAACAAGAAATCCATGTCACATTGTATTAAACTTTGGGTTTGTCCATATTTAATTGTTAGTTGGTAGACCGGGTTGTAAAATCTGGCTGGTAGTTGCAGGCATGAACCCTGCAATTTAATTCCATTTATAATAAAGGATTAATCTTATGTTTCAATACTCTTCTACTTGATAATCTAAAATACTAAATATAGAAATACTAAATGTAGATTTACAGCAATTTGAAATAAATTTCACAATTTTTCAAAAGTTGTATCATTGTGTAAATTAACAAAAAGGGCAAAAGTAAGATTGAGATTTTGAAAGGATGTGACCCAAAAAAGTTTGAGGATTTTTAATTCAAGAATATTTTTTCAGTCGTGCATCAGCCTATAGATTATTGTTGTTTATTTAGCTTACACACCCAAATGCTTTTGCTTTCCTCAGTGAGGCCCATTTTCTTTCTCCTTGTTCAGTCTCATTTTCTTCCCTTCTACATCAGATTGTTAACAAATCTTCTGCCAAACAAAACTGAAACTAATAAGGTAATAATAGCAAAAGTTAATGCTTACATTGTAGTATAAAACATTCAGAAACACTATCACATTTGGTTTATTTACAACACTGTCACAAACATTATAGACAAACAATCCACATAAAGCTTTATGTTTGAGCATCAAGAAGGGATAACACCAAATAAGATGTATGTGCTTGTTTTGTTCATCAGAATGATAAATTATTTATGCATCACTGCAAATTTGTACTTATTTTCTTGCTTGTCAAGAGCTGTTATATATTTTGTTAGGCTACTTTATCAAAGTCTGCCTTTTTTTTTTTTTGCTTCCCTTTCTCACTAAAATATGGGGCAATTTCCCACCCAGGTACATGCAAGTAGATTCATTACTTTTCTTTTCCGGCATTTCACTGTAGGTGCACTTAGTTATGACCTTACAGGCCATTCCAGGTGATAGATTTTGGTGGTAATAGCCATTTTGATATTGCTGTTTGTTACTAAGAGCATCTGAGTCAGCAGGACACAGCTTCAAAGGCTTAATGGGGCAAAATAAATTGCCACACCGAGGGAAAGATATAGCACTAATCACACCATTAACATTGAGCATCAGCCCAAAGTGGCCATGTTTGTTTGAAGCGTCGAGATTTGAACTTGGGTCAAATCAAATTAGCACCATGTATACATGACTAGAGAAGAATATTGCTCTCTCCTTTTTTGTAAATAGTCCTTGTTTGTCCTCAACTATTTCTTCGTTAGATTTCAAAATGGGATGTTGTGTCTGTGTCCTTCAACACATCTCATTGTGTAAGCTGTTTCTATGACCATTTACAATAGGTGGCTGTAAAGCATCATGCACAGTCATGTGTAATTACTCAGAGACCTTGTTTCGTGACTCTTTGGCTAAATAATCTTGTCATTGAGGAATGTATTGCAGGTTTCCTTAGCCTCACACTACTATTATTTTCATGTGAAGACATTTTCAAGCCCCATTTAGGGCATTTGTATGGATCAATTATGTTTATAAAATGAACAAAATAGCACAAGACTAGAATAATCTATTCAACAAGTAACACTGTCTCCTATGAAATATCAGTTCTTTTCATTGCAGTAAATATCATTGGTGAAAGACATAAATTCATCTTTTTGTTTTCAGTAGCAATGGTCTATTCACAGGTGCATCACTGCTTTTCAAAAATATGTAAAAGGATATAAAATGAATAATCTGTGCCAACGTATAACAGAGCAGAGTTCTCTCTGGCTATTTACCATGTCAAACATAACATGCTAAATGGGATGATTGTAGAGAAAAGAAAGTATCTCTGCAGATATTTTGCTTTATACTGCAAAGACCTTGGATCAGGCGTACACACTTGACAGCCTGCTTTTCAGGGAAAAACCTTGACAATGCCGTCATAGCATTCAATCGAGATATAATGTGTTCATGTTCATCTTACAGCTTTGTGGTGGCCCTAGAGACCATTACAGTTCTTAAAGTTGGAATGTGTTATCTCCTGACCTCCTACCAGGGAAATTGTGAAAAAAAAAAGCTCAAAAACTTAATAATACCCAAGTCGCTACAGAAAACTTGCAGGTGTTGAAAAGATGATACATTGAAGTTTAAATATTATAGTTTTCACAATGTGGAGGAAAATAAAAGGCATGCAGAATTTATTTTGAAATTAACTAAAATGTCAATGGCAGACAAGCAACATATATAAACTAAGCTTACTAATGAAGGCCTATTCAGTGACTGAGGGTGTAGGTGAATAATCGCTCTAAAGCAAGATTTTGAGGAAGAGAACAAAAAGAACTGTTCTACACAATGCCCTATAACATAATCATTGTTTCAGGATGTTTGTCCAATGACGTCTGTAAATTTGGCCTTTTTACATCAGAAGAACTTTGATTTATCTAATTTATGCATTGAGAATTACAATGCAACATATTTAAATAAAATCCAACCCCAGAAATAAATTTAAAAAAAAACAGCATGGGTGTCATTGTCATAAAAAAATATTAACCCTGTCAGAGTTTAGCAACAGGACTATATTAGCAGCATCAAGGCTTTTCAGGATCTTGCATGAACTAATTGATCCTAAACATTTCCTACATCCAGAGGGATGAGCTTCATCACATTTCCTGTAAACCAGATCTGCCTGGATTCTCTTTTTCTGCTGCTATGATGCATAAGCTTCTGTGACTATCCTTGATTGACTGATAGAGGAAGAACAACTCCTTCATGGTGCTGAAGTAAAGGGCAACATGAATGCATAATGCTGTTTCACTGTGTTGATGCCTTGGGTATTTAAATTGTGTTTGCAGGAAATAGGAAACTAAATCTGGGGTGTGCATAAACTCGCTTTGATTGACTGTTGATTAATTCTTCAGAGATCACTGGAGGTAAACTATTGTATAATGGAAAGGTTTGATATTGACAGCTAGCCAATAAAGTTCATTTCAGGATCCGGAATTCCCTCCAGGTGAATAAACATGCATTTCCACTCAGTGCTATGCTAATTAAATAAATACAAACCTTACCAACATTAGCTTTCTTTTTGTATGATTATGCTGGTTCTACTGCCACAATGTATGCATTTAAATCCATTTCTTCCTTTTAATGTGGCTTGATTTGTACTTTATAATGAAATATTCATTCACCTCTGGTGTTTACACATGTAATTTCTTCATTATACCTAAACCATCAATCATAAAACATGTTAAAAAATAATGGGCTTCTTATTAAAACACGTGGTGATGCAAGTCCGCTTGAATAAAATTCAATTTTGTTTTGTATAATAAAATACTAATAATAAAAATAATACACCAATAATTATAGAAGTATAGATTTAACTCCAAGAACTGATGTCGGACACATCCCAGCTTTAAATGTTCTTTTTGCGACTGAGCAGAAGAACTGGCTTTCTCAACTTTAAAATATAGCTGAATTTATTTATTTATTTTTTCATCTTTTGAAGGACCTGGGAACAGCTGTGCTTTTTGTCACCTGTCAACTTCACTTCTGTAAATCTTTTTATATGCCACCCACTTTCAGGTGCAAATTGTTGGAATTGTGGCTGTTTGTCCTTTAAGTGGATAAAAGAAAAGTCAACATAAATCTGCTTTTCTGCATAAATTGCAAAGATGAATTTAGGTACTACTTTTCGTTTTGCATTCTGGTGGGTAGGATATGGGGCTTTAAAAAAAAACACTAAGTGATTGTCATCATTTAGATGGATGGTGGATGGACATTGCCACTACTTCTTGATCCTTGAAAGAAAAAGGAACGTCCTACAAACCATTCCAGGGTGAAAAATGGAAAGTCAGTATCAAGGTGAACTGATTTGGATTGAATTTCGAGGTCATAGTAAAATAAAATATGTCTTCCCAAAAAATAGGAAGCATGACAAGGTTACTGAATATTGGACATAAAATGTATCATTTAGTAACTGCATCCAAGACCATATGCAAAAGTCACATTTTCATTAGTTTCCTGTGAACTTTATTCTTAAGTGTTAAAACAATTTACGATGACATTAATCACCTTGAATAAGTATGATTAATATTGATTTTTTTTACTGATACCAATATATTCTGAATACCCCAAAAAAACTCAAAAGAAAGAAAAAATATACAATATAATGTGGAATATATGATACATTGTATACTTAGAAATTGTTTGCAAATCATATGTATGATGTTTTGTGTTATTAGCTCACAATCTGAGCTAAGGTTGAAATTTTAAATGAAAATTGTGACGCTGAATTACTGCTGCTTTTATTAAACGATATTTCATATGGAACAAATATCCTGCAACTTCATTTTCTTTTGTGTCTTTCATTTACTTTGCTGATAATTCTCCTCCTGGTGTGAAATCTCTGCGTCATTATATACTAGCATTGCATAAGCAAACATTTTAATTTGCAACTCCTCTTTCCTCTCCAAAAAGAAAATAAATGATCAATAAATGTCTAAGCCAGGGAGGGAAACTTGTGGATCAAAATGTCACCATTGTAACTTTTTTATTTTTTTATTTACAACATGTGAATTAGAACATACAATTACACATATACCACAATAACCCGAAGCCACACAAGTCTGTGATTGCTTTGTTGTTGCATCAGTATGATGAACGGGTTGCTCTGTAACCCTCTGTGTGTGGTGTTTATTCATTAATTTATGTAGTAGTTTCTCTGATCCCACTTCAGAGGGAATACAAAGGCCTTGTCCTTTTTGTGCACGTAGATCTAAGTCACTGTTAACACAGGTGGATTCACCATACAGTTTTCTTTTATATTTCTCTCGATCTATGCAGGTGATATACTTGCATTATGTAAAATTCTTGCTTTGCCAAGTTTTAATATCTAATTTATGTTTTTAATGATTGAACACTTTTGTATTTGGATAGTGCTTTGTGTAATTTAATGAAGTAGCTACATGAGCCAGGCTGAGAAATAACAACAGTTGTCAGAAATGATTTGCCTTTTGTTTGCCTTATATTCAGTATATTAATATCAATCCTGAAAAAAAAACGGTTCTGGGAGAAGGTCATCAGCCAAGGTCTCAGTGATTTTTGTATTTTATTTGTATAAAATAATTAGAAAATGATAAAACTGCTGCATGAAAAGTACTGTGTTGAAGTTTTAAGCCACCTTGTTTTTGTATTTGTTTTTTTTATTTATTTATTTTGGTTTTTTTGTCTTTTTCCCATGTTTTGCTCCTGAATGCCCAGATGTTATTGCATTTTTCCCCAAGATTTTGAAAGTTTTGGGGGGTGGTGAACCTAAGTGGAACCAAATGGAGTAACGTTTGGATGGGTGAATGGATGGATGGATGGATGGATGGATGGATGGATGGATGGATAGATGGATGGATGGATGGATGGATGGATATTAGATAGATAACCCTAAACACTAAAAGTCTGAAAGGTTTTCTGATATATTCAAATAACTCTCTAAATAACATATTTAGGGACTCATTAGGGACCTATTAACAGCCTGTGGTAAAGACATATAATTTGTTCTTAATTCTATAACAACAGCCAAAGATAGTAATATGATTTTTTGTACAATCATGATAATTCCTAAACATAAGATCAATTGTATGTGTGATGGGTCCTTAAAACAAGAAGAAAACAGGACATGTGTAGGATACAAAAGAAGAAGAAATGATAGCATAATATTCATCCCCAATTGATTGTTTATTGTTTTAAAACAGTTTTCTAAAGAAACAAGATGGACCTAACGCACTAACACAGGACCTGAGGGCTGCATTTGAATCCCCAGCTAATATCCAGATGGGTAACTTCCAAGGCTCATACCAGCAATCAGTTCTGGACTCAGGAGTTTTTCCCAGAGCTTGGACATTAACATTACTGAGGTTTGTTGGTATCTTCTTAACATAAAGCAGCTTAAAACCATATCTCAGACATTACAAGAGAATATAAGTGAACATACCAAATATTAACTTTCAAGCTCTTTATAATTATAAAACTGTTTTCTTTTTCCTAAAAGTGGAATTTCTTAAAATGTCAAAGTAAAATGATACAATGTGATGCATGTCCCATATTCCTATATAAATGCAATGTAAAGTAGCAATAAGTGGCTCACAACTATTGCACAGTACTATCACTATACAGTAAGTACTATATTGTATTGTATTCAAGTTCTTTGCTTCATCACAGAAAGAAATGTGTAACTCTGAATTAGTGCAGCTCCTACAAATGTTCATTTTAGCATGTAAAGTCTGTAGGTGGCTTTTGTGAGCTGAATATACAGGCAAACCTAGATTTAAACACCACGGGAGAAACATTGAACTATACTTATCATTTAATAAGATGCCATTTTTACAACAAAGATGACAATGAAATATACTTTTTCCTCCCTAAACCTTATAGACACAAATGCCAAGCGGGACCATGCGACCCCTGACTTGAGCAAGCTGTGAGGAAAATGAATTATGCTTTGTAACTGAGTTCAGCTTTAGGGTTGTTTTGACAACATGTAGATGAAAACAAGTATCCGAGCATCTATCAGAAGAGGATGCATTGTGACCTTTTGATGAGAGGATGTGAAGGCTAAAGAGACTTAATCAAATGGAACTCTTCCGACTGCAGAACGCTTTGACAGGCGCTGTGCATGAGCAGTGAACCAAACTATGAAACCTGGTAAATGATTAATAACAGCCTTTAGCTTTATGTGTGATGAGACAAAGAGGAGTGGGCAATTGGCAATCTTTCTGCTGTCTAGCATTTCTCCATCCATCTCACACAAACATACAAACAAAGACCTTTGGTCTCCCACAGCTTGCACCACCTGCAGTGTGTGAGCATGTATTAGTTGGCAATGCAAACTCAAAGCGCTTCTGGCCACACAGCACATCTGCTCACCCTGCCCCTGAGACTCAGCCATTGCTCATGTACAATTAGGGATCAGAGATCTCAGATCAGGATGTCACACATACACAATGCTGTGTTTTGATCAGCAGAAATGGAAAGAGCAAAGCGGTGTTTGCGGGTGGCTGCATAAAAGCTAGACTTACTTCATTTGCTGCTGAAAAAAAAAACTCCCAATAATAAATATGGATCGGAAATAAGGCTCTTTAGCTATATACTGAAATGTGAGTACTACTGTGTCAAGCATAAACTTGCTTGCTGTTGGAACACAATCCATCGTCTTGTCATGCTGTGCTGCATCATGCATCCATCATATTTTATAATGCACGCAGGGTCATTCAGTAATGAAGAAATCTTTAACGGCTAAAAATTTGCAGACAGCAGGCGTGCAGGCCTATAAAACCGGCCCGTATGTGTGCCCACATGTAATAGAGCATCAACACTTTCAGAGTAAATGCATTTTTGCTTGCTTGGTTGTACCTTTTATGCTGCCAGAGAAGGAGCATTTTCATTCTGCTCAGAGAGCAAAAAAGCCTGAGGGAAATCAAAGTAAGCATTTTCCCCATTCTAAAGCATCACCTTTAATAGGTACCACACCACCCAAGCATTCAGCCCTGTCCTTTGGACTGTGAACACATCACGGCCAAAGCTGCCAATCGATTCCACATGGCATTTTATAAAATTTGCTTGATTTCTCCTGCTTATTCTGTATTTACATAATAAGTAAGAGAAATACTGGAGTTTGGTTTATTTACAACCTGTCATCTAAATAAGAAAAAGAAACCAAAAACAATGTTTTGAAACTCCTTTTGTGACTTCTTTCAGGGGTTGATGGCTCATGAATCATTACATACATTAGGTGCAAAGTGAGTAAGACTTACCAGAGCAGTTAAGTACCATCTTGATTTACTACAGTACCTTTAAGGACAGGTTACCCAACTTTAAAAAATGAACAGACCCACTTGCTACACTCATTGCACTGCCTTGTCCTGGGGGAAAAGTGCACGGTGTGTTGCTTTGTAAAGGAGCACATTAATAAGGGAAGAGCTTGTTCCTTCTTGTCGTTTAAGTGTTTCTGGAGGGCATCCACCGTGTCCTCAACGCTCTTTAGGGTTGGAGGTAGGAATATGTCCCATTTCTTAATGGATACACCACATATCAGGATTCCCTTGAGGGGTTGCTGGACATGTTTTTTTCTGCGTCTTCTTTTTAATCTAAGCTTATAATGTACATATTTTTCAGTAAGTTGAGGAGGTCTTCACTTTATCAGGTTTGACGTAAGACTTCTGTATTTGTTGTGAAGGAAAAAACTGGCTATTTTAAGAGTGCTATTATTTTTTAAAGACAGCCCATCCAAAAGATGTTCTGTCAAAGAAAGTGGAGGGCAGACATTTAGACAAACACTTTTCATATTTTCTCTAAAAGCCTTTAAGACTGTTTTATTTGGTCATGCTTGAGCCATCATTCATTTTCCACATTTTTATTACATGAGTACTTGAATTGCACTGTTGAAAGCAAATAAATTCAGATTAAGAAAAATGTGAACTTGTGTATAATTAATGGGCACATCAGTAATGTGTAAAAGTAGTCTAGATATACCTTACTACATGTTGGGATTTTTTTTTACCTCTTTTTAGTGCTTCTCTTAGAGAAGTCGTTCAGTTTTTAACTGATTCAAATCATTTCATGGCAGTTCCAACTTAGTGGAGGCCATCTTGGTTGTTTTCTGCTCCAGTCATTGTATCAACACTGCTGCACATTAAAGAAACAATGCTTGTGTAGCTCCACGTTGGGAACTTATAAATTGGAGATAAATGTTATAATAAGACATAATAGTGTTACCTATCAACAATCCCCTGGACATTAGCAATAGATCCACTGGGCTCTGTAGATGGAGAGGTGGGGTCTTTATGAAGTAGGCTTGCTTCCCACAGATGCCATCAGATTCCATTCAATGTTATCTTGGGGGGTTTGAGAGTTGGAACTTTTTCAGCCCTTCCTAAAGGTCCATTTATGCTATATGGTAATAACTGATGCAGTCTTCCATCTCTTTTGTTGTTCCCTTTACATACATAATTTTGTTTGTTTTGAGGAGTCTTCCTGATGTGCACAAATGAAGCAGTTGGAAACCATGGAGACAGTGCGAAGAAGTATAGCCAGAATGCAACACTTGAAAAGAAAAAAAAAACTATATTGTTTTTAACTATAGACCACCAGTTTTCTGCATTGCTTCTTTTGTATCTCTTTCTGAGAATGTACATTATTATGATCTGCTGCCCACCATGTTTATTAGTCCATCTGACATTAGAACTTCTAGGTGAACACTAAAATGCACTGGGAAGTGTCAGGGTAGTGGCATTTAAAACTGACATTTTATGCACAGAAAGGGAGCACAAACAAGCCTTAAGCTGTTTTTGGGGCCTGCTTGTCATAGTTTGGATAGGCTGCAGGATGAGTGAGTGGGCATACCTACAGAAAAAAATAGATAGCCGTTAAGTGTCAAAGCAACATCCATGTAGTTTTCTTGTGTGTGTGTGGTGTGTTTAATTGGGTATGGGACAGCGCTCTGTTTTCACACAATCCATGTGTCCAAGTGAAAGTAGGAGGGTGTCATTTTCAGTTGTCCTGTCAGTAAGCAGCAAGTTCTTTAACAAGGACAAATTATGCAAAAAAGACCTGCTCTCAGGTATTCCAAAAAAGTCTGTTTCAAGCTTGCAGTTACTTCAGAACTCTGTACGAGTTCTGATTAGGAGAGGACAGGAACAAATTACACCAGTTTTAAAATCGCTACATTGGCTCTCCGTGCATTTCAGGACTGATTTTTTTTTCCTTTTCAGATATTGGTCCTTATGGATTCTGAGGTCCTCTGGTGCCAGCCTTTAGGTTTTTTCTATGGTGAAAACCAAAACTTATGGTGAGGCCTTGTTTATTCATTTGTTTGGTTTAGTTTTCAGGGTGACAGTGTAAATTAATAGACATCATAACAAAGTCAATGCACCCGAATTAGCCAGAAGGCTAGTTTTCAACGGCAGTCCTCCTGCCAGATGGTAATGGACACCCTGAAAGCTATGGTCCATATAAAAATTCACATACATATCACAGTCAGAATTTATTAAAATGCATTTCATCATTAAAAAAAATTTAAATTAAAGAGGCTCAAGACCTAACATTTTAGTTATTTTTACATCTTATCTAAATTTTTGTCTAAAAAATCATTGTTATCATTATTATCATTTTACTTATTTTAAGTACTTATCTATTTATTTTATTTTTTTCATATTTTATAACTATATTATTTTGATATATTAAATGCCACACACAGATGTAGTTTTATGTTTGCTTTTATTGTCACTAAAGTTTGTTCTAAATAAGTAATATATATACTTGTATCTTATTATCTTTTTGGCTGTTCTTAATTGGTCTTCCATTTTTAAAAACTTTTTAAACCATAATATTTCAGTGTTTTCCTCATGGGGATCCTCTGCACAGGGGGCTAGGCCTACTCAGTCAACTGTTGTCAGTGGGGGTTGCTTTACTGTGGGGGCCCCTTGCAATGCAGCCTTATGGCTGTGGTGTGGATGGGGGCCCACCCTAGGGCATAGCCAAACATTCTGGTGGTAAGGCCCACTGCATTGCAGGTGTGAGAGGATCTCTGGGATATTATTTCCTCATAGTGAGCCAGAGGTACACTCACTGTAAACTGTCGAAATATCCCTTTTCTGTCTTGTATCTGCCCCGAACTCCAAGTCATGCTACATCCAAGGTATTTTGGAAGGTGACACTTCAATTTTTGCTTTGATTTTTTTAACACACACATACACACACACACACACACA
>JBAMHV010000019.1:4605250-4622976 GCA_037177535.1 Pseudomugil gertrudae
TCGCTGCTAAACAGAGTGCCAGGTGTAACCAGTGCAAGATGCTATGTTATGAATATTATTGCATGTTTACATTTCTACATTTTGCTTATTTTTTTCTCTCTCCTTCACAGTTTTGCTTTTTCTTACACATTTCTTCAAGTGTACTATACTAATCTGGTGGGTTTTCTAATAGCATGATTGGTCTTCTATGAGTAGGTGCTAACCAATCAGCCCTCAGGCTTTACCCTGTTGCCCTGAGAAAATTTGCCTAATGAATCAAGCTAACTTTGCTACACTCGCTTGATACATGCGTTAAACCCCAGTGCAGTGTAAATTTGCCTATGCACATAAAATGATACCAGTGTGTCAAACATCAAGTCAAATTTCACATTACTGCATGTAGACATTACACTGGCCTGCTTTAGCAATATAAATACATCTAGAGGGCAACAGAGTTGTGATAAGGGTTTCAGTGGCAAAACAACAAAGATGATTACGGTGGAGAAGATCATGATAATGCTCATAACAGGTAGCACAACAGCTAGCGGCATTCATACTTATTAAATAGTGGCTTCATTGTTGTTCCTAAAGTTGGTTTTCCATAAGGTATACTGCCACACTTCAAAAATTTCCAGTACTGGCAGTGTTCAGTTTCCTTGGTTTGCAATGTATCTACAAACTGCTTGAAATTAACTAAAATATGAACAAAAAAAGTGCTCCAGTCAGGATGAAGGTTTCTGCTTTATGCAAAGTTCTTTGACCATCACTGATCCCTATCTTAAGAAAGTAACTGCTATAATAAGCTATAAATAATGGTTAATGTAACAAGGAGACTCTGGACTCAAATACAACACAATGAGTCAGTAGTAATAGAACAAGCTTTACTAAAAAGGTCAGATGGCTTGGTCCGCAACTGCTGAGGACACAGGTTGGAAATCAAACCCCAGTCTTCCGCTTGCCAGATAAACAGGTTTTCATTTGGGCCAACAGGACTGGCAGAAATAACCAGACTGGTGAGTGAACTGAATGAGGAAAGCTAATGAGGAAATGGCAGAGCCAGAGGGCTGGAAGCGATGGCCAAACGTGACGGGTTAAAAGCTTTTATTTTATTACTTTGTGGTATTTGGACTAAAGTTTGTGATATAAATTTAAATATAACATTGTAAAGTTATGTCTACTTCCTAAAAGAAGCAATAGTTTTTTGATTAAATATAATATTTCATCAGTGTTTTAAGAAGGCTTTCTTTTTGTTTGTTTTCTTGCAGAAAACCAAAAAATGCTTTAATTTTGATGTAAAAGATATCAATGTCCTGAAACATTTTTATAGTTTGCAAAAATAAATGGTGTGCTGTTGCAAACAAAGTTGCTGTAAACAGTAAGTTGCTCTGAAACACTGGCTTATCATTGGCCTAGCCAGAGTGTAAATATGTGTTTTTTTGGAAGGAGATATGGTCCAACACATCCGTCTACATGAACTCTCAGATTTATCTTGTTTGCAGGTGTAAAAAAAAAATGGGACAATGAACCAATGTTTTAGGCTTAAGGTTCACTGCACCTGTACAAATCTATTGAGCCCTAGTTCATCATAGATTCCTTAACTTTGCCAAGACAAAAACCAATTTCTCGTCTTGGTTTCATTGAGGTTAATAGTGTCCAGACACACCAGCCATTAAATTAATTAAAGCAAAAATAGAGTACCTACATAACAGAGATGGATGGGACTCTTGCAAAGATATTTACAGGTAACTTAATTACATTCACCAAATAACACACATCTAGGTCACAAAGACGAGAATTCTAAATAGGCAATTAAGCCAGTGGTAAGAGCCTTAATAAGGCAAGCAAAGTACATAAAATGAGGGGAAGTAAGTGAGTGTCAGTGCAAACGACTTTGCCTAACACTATTCATCATGGCAACTAAGTGGTAAGATGGTGTCGAGCTTCTAAATTCTAACAGCATATATTCCAGATAGCAGGGCTCATACCAGCCAGTATCAATAATGGTAATAATAACTCATCCATCTGGAAGCCATCCAAATCCTGACTGGTTAATTATGCTTCCCTCATGAATATGCCTTCCGGTTTTTAACAGCAAGACAGGAAAAACATTGCAGGAGGATAAAGAGAGGGAAAAATAGAGCAGTCTCACATCTAATGGCTTTTGTTAGCCAGTTCAGAGGCATCCGACTGTTATGCCTCATGATCTTCCTGACATGAGCTTCAGGGACTGTCCCTTGCACCAGCTGATGGACATCTGAAAAACTTGACAAGAAGAAAAAAAATGTTTTGTTTGACAGAAAACCTTGACCAGTCTATTGTCCCAAACTTTAAATTGTCCTTTCTGGTTGGAAAAGCTTGATCCTTTTTTGTATATTATAAAAAAAGACCAGCAAAGTGGGTGAAGGACAAAGTAGGTCCTGATGGCCTTGTTATTTATTTACTGTATGAAGGTATACACACACACACATGCATGCTATTGTCAGTTATTTTAGGGTTTTGGCCATGTTTTTATCATTTGATCATAGAATGGGTCTCATTTACTGTATATATCACACATGACACATTAGGCACTTAAGACTTAAAACCAACTAAAAAACCACCACTGATAATATATCCCCAGAGCCCATAACTGAGCAAACATGACTGTTTACTGCTAGACCACAAAGACTTCCAGCCTTCACCCAGGATTTTCAGTCTGTGTTAGTACAAGATACAGCTAGCCAGTGCTGTGCTTTTTTCTAACAGTAAGAAAAAAGAGAAGACTGTACATATTAAAGATAAATAAACAGTAAATGTGGCAGCACACACTTTGTGTCTTTCTGTAGTCTGTTTTTTGGTACTACTTGCATAATGATTATTAGTTGGACAGCAGCTTTACATTTAACAGAGCCAAACTATGGTGAACATACTGATTAAAGGAACGTAGCAATTGGGTCTGGCGCGTAAGATCACCTGTAAATGTTACTTTGTCACTGCTGCCTGACTACTCTACTACTACTTGGATGAAAATGTTTTTTAAAAAAATCTTAGTTGGTCAAGATACATCAAAGTCTGATGTGATATTACATGTAACTGTACCCTTTCTAAGTGCTCAATTTGTTTTGCAAAATAAATGTAGAAAAATAGTCAAGCTGACTGTAAATAATTCCTGAAAAGCATTCTCTAGTTTCCTTCCAAGACAACTGGTTTGCTTTGGGTCATCTTCAAAGTTTTGTTTTCTCTCAGCATGTTGTACTTTTGAGTTTTATTGGGATAGGGTACAGTGTAGTATAGCTCACTGTAGGCCTTCTACTAATCTGAAATGACATGCGCCGTGTAATCTGGTGAGGTACAATGGCTTGATAATTTCATACAGTGGGGCATTGTCTGGTCTACTTGCGAATGTTTCTGCTTGATTTTCTTTGTTATGGGTAACAGCCATTTTCAATTCATGGCAACAAATTCTCATAAATTACATTACTAATTGAAAGAAAAGTGTGATAATAAATGTGATATAATGTGATAATATGGTATTACTGTGATGCTCATCTTTCACTTGTTCTAAATTTGTTAAAATAAATTCTATGTCCATACATTAACCAAAGACACTCAAAAATTAGCAGTGCAATATAACATACAACTGGCATTTTAGAGCATGTTTTTTCTTTAGCTAATTAAACTGGCAAACTCTCATTTTCCTTCAAAAAACTCCACATCCGGATCTAATTCAATTCTTTAAGATGGATATCTGATCACCTTTAATTATTTTTCTCTCATAAATGTTTTATCTCAGAGTGTTGCTTTTCTGAATTTTGGGATGGAAACCAAGTTATAGAACAGATATTCCTCAATGAGACACACAGTTCCTCTTCACATTCTCAGGAAAATAGATTTTAGAAAACCTAGTGTGTTGAAAACTTGGCATTTCAAAATATTAGTGACTTTACCTGTGGCAATAGGTGATATAAAATACTGCTGTGGATTTTAATTGTATGCTGTTCTGTGAATTAAAATCCACAACACCTACTTATCTTTCTTGCGATGCCTGAATTTGCCTCCAGGCCCTTTACTTTTGGTATTAGTTTAAATATGAAAGACACTTATGCTGTTCTGGTTGAGAGAACAATGACAACCATAGAGCTGAACTACAACTAACCTTTTGTAAAGGTCAGATAGAATTATGAAATTGATTCACCCATGACTTAATGGGAATGGCTATATGGATCACGATGGCAAGATATAAGAATGTTATCATTAACCTCTGACTTGGTGTCTTGACTTGTGCTTTCTATTTTTTGGGGAGGGGATTGTAGACCTCCCACACACTTATTGCTGCACAACTTAAATTTAACTGCTTTCTATTGGAAAAAAAATATCAAGAGGCCAGTTAAAAAGAAGCAAAATGGATCCTGATAAAGATGACAATTTCACTTTTGTTTTTCTTTTTATATAAAATCTGGTTGGAAATAAGGGAGTGTACTGCCTTACAACAAATTCACATCATATGCAAAGCAATGCTTGTGTAAATTTGAGACAAATACATAAATTTGGTGCCATCAGCACTTATCACTGTTCCATTGCTAGAACCAAAATGTAGTTCGGCCTTAAACACTGTAAAGATCCAATATCGGCATTCCCTGTAGATAGTGTAGTCTGAAATCTGTAGTTTGAAGTATGTCAGTGTAAACACATTTGCTCCTCATCACAAAGAAATATGATGCTGCTTGCACATTTGTGCACTATAAATGATGGATCTGTTTTTAGGATCAGCGGCTCTCTGAGAAGACTTATTCAATCCGAGAAGAACATCAGCATTCAATGTAATATATGTGACGTGTCACTCTCATTTATTGATAAAATATGATTAATTATTTATTATTTATTAAGTATTTTCTGCCCAATCAGCTCAATGTTACCTCAGATTTAACTTTGATGTCAATGTTTTAATATTTGCATCGCCACCTGTAAAAGGCCATGATATCACATAACTGTTTATGAGCCACCTGCTCAAAGGTGTATGTTTAGATCAGGGGATGGCAACCTTTAACGTTCATAGAGACATTTAAACCCAGTTTCCATAGAAAAGACAACACTGGGAGCTGAAAACACTGTTTGACATTAATGTGTGTACATTATATACACTTGTAAAATAGTGTGTTGCTTATGAAATCTATTCATGTATTGGAAAATTAAATTTTTCAGCGCCTTGACCTGAATTAAAAAATTCATTGGAAAAAAAAAAGCAAAGAAGAGCACTATTTCTATCTCTATCATATCTAAATATTGGTTCCAAATATTCTGAAATGCATCTTTGCTTATTTATTGCACATTCTGCACAGAGCTGTTACAGTACAGCGAGAATGGATAAACAAATTACTGAAACCAGCAATATAAACAAAAGACTAGGTCATGATGAATGAAGGAATGAATGAGTAGCGGTCAACAATAATAATATTGCCATGACACAAACCTGATTCTTATCTCAAGGAAGTGTGCACAAACTTGTAAAGTGTACATGCACACGCCCAGTCCACTTCTACACACACACTAACATGCACCTGCACCTCATCTCCACCTGTCTCTTGTATTTCTGGGCTATTGAGTGCACTTTATTTTAGCCACAGAAACTAATTTTAGAAAAAAACATTTTGAACATGCATTAGCCACAACTGATTTATAAGCTGTGGGTTTTCAGACTGTGATATTGTCACCTAAAAGGTAAATAATCAATCAATTTTCATCAAAGTAGGATTCCTTTGTATTCCTGCTGATATGGGATTGACTTGCGTTTGTGGCGGCTGTGGATTCACAGACTACTCTCACCAATGGTCAGAAGCTTTGGGTCATGACTGAAAAAAACATCCCAGACATAAGTGGCCAAAATAAGCCACAATGTTTAAATTGTGGGACAAAAGTAGTTCCTAATCGTCTGGAATTTACAGTATTTAAATATGAAGAATTAGTTGGTGTTATTTTGTCATGGTTTGGACATTTTGTGTGGTGTTTTTTCTGGTTTCCTGTTACTGGTGTGACTGGTCCATGAAAAGGCTAAATGAAATGTGCACTTTTCTCCTCCGGTTTTGCAGGAGAGAGCGTGTGGTAAAATGAAGAGTTATATCCAACAGTTTAAAAATCTGAATTTATTCATACAAAACAAAAAAAATAAAAGATACGATTTAAAACCATGGTCAAAGGGCAGGCAACCTATAACAGGATACCCAATGAGGAGGGATCAATGCTACAGGCCACAGGAGTTACTTCTTGGGGTCAGGCCTCCACCACAGCCATGGCCCGGGAGCAACACACAATAAGGGAACGAAAAAGTACACAACGAGCATGCAACCAAAATATAAAGTGTCAACTTTGGAATCAAGGAAAACCAAAAAAAAAACAATACATGACACAAACTAATCCCGTCAAGCCACAGCCACAGTTTAAGGTATTTCTAAAAGCCAGCAGAAGTTATATTACCTTTAGTATTAATGACTTTAATCTTGTTCATTCTTTTTTGTTATAATGTTAAAAACAATATTCCCATGCTTACAGGTAATAAACTGAGTTTTTGTTAGTGCTTTATGATAACAAGTAAAAAAAAAAAAACAAACAGTACCGGTAAGTTACAAATTTAGCTCCCTCAGTGTATGATGGGTTTTTTTTTAATAAAATAAAAACCCAAAACAGCAATACGTACTAATAATTTAATTCACCTTTTAGTTTCAGGTGATGAATGGGGTACTTTTCATGACATTTGCTGTGAGCAGTTTGTGTTTCGTGTCTACATTTGTGGCCTGAACAATTTAGGAAGTTGCTAAGACAAAAATAAAGCCTATTCACAGAAATATTATCACAGCCGAGAGTTTCTAACACACGACCGGAAGCTGTATTTGGAAAATGCTATTTTAGAGAAAGAGAAGTACATTTTTTGGTCATTCAGTCACACAGGATAAAAGTCTTTGTAAAATGCCAAAAGTTGTCATTGTGATGTAGGAATGCTAATTATTGTATTGACTTTGTCTGTTACCTCTCAAAGAAGCACCCAAACATTTATATGACTGCTCTCAGATTCATACATACATGAGGACACAGACAACACAGAGAATAGAACACTCCTCCTCTACACTTCAAAAGACCCATCTGATACAATAAAGACGAAGACGGCAGAGAAAATGTAATCGGCAGCACCAGATTGGGTCCAAAGAATTCTTGATCTGTTTTTTGTCCTCTACTGCATTACATTTTGTCAGGTGGACAAAGTTGTCAATCAAGCCAGCAAACCTATTTTACGTTGTCAATAGGACGGAGGAGAGAGTGTTCATTGCTTCAATAGAAGGCTAGAGATTAAAGTAGGCCAAGCAGAGAAGAGGTAATTTTCTGGGGTGATGTATTGACACTAAGACTCGATCATCTCCCACATTCTTTTTCAGATCTGCAGCGAAACGGCCAGACCATGGAGAGAATTACTGTTGCTGCACGGCATATGGTCTACTTTTTTGTATAGACGTTTGTGTTTTACCAACTTAAGCTTTTCTTTTAATAGTAGAGTTGAGTGTGTGTGTTTTAGCTTGCATATATTTGGAAATCTTGGACAAGCCTGACAAATACATGCTAATTTATTTAAACTCTGATTTACCTCCAGTTGCTTTTGCATGGAGAGATTTTTTTTTTCTTTTGGTTTTGACTGAAATAAGCAAATCGGCTGTAGGAGTAGCTGAGTGGCAGCTGCACACATTACAAGTGGATGTGACAGAAGAGGAGGAGGGGTGGCATGAGTGCTTGCTAATGTTGCAAGGCTCTCCAGGAGGTTGTTAGTGAGACACTGAGGAATTAGCAAATAACCTCTGATTAAGTGCGGGCGTCTAAACAAATTTCTGTAAATCGCCATGAGATTGCAGTCAATAAGACATTGATTTTGGTGTGTTGCAAAAACTGCCTCAATTGGGTTTTTGCTTCAGTCTACATTTACTTTTTCATTAGTAGGCAGAAACATCATTGGCAGACAAAGAAATCCAAAGTGGTCATTTTAATAGGAAAAGTGCCAAGATACCAGATTGCATGAAGCTCTGTTAGCATGGTCAAAGACATTTGCCGCAGAGGGGCTCAGAAGCATCTTAAGTATTCATGACATGAATATTCTATCAAAACCATCTAGAGAACATACTGATCACAAGCTTTTTTAAATAGGTAAAATTGCAAGCCAAGCATGTTAAGTCACAAGGGTCTTCTAATCTATTATGCTACCAATAGGTGAATAAAAGTATCACTACTGTACTACATTACTCTCTGTGTGCTACAGTTTAATGATCATGTCAGCATTTCTGTTCAAAGACTTCACTTCTGATCAGATAAGCCTTACGTTCCCTCCCCTTATTTGAACTCACTTAAACTAGAAAATGGATCTTTCCCCCTGTCTGAAGAAGGCTGGCACACGATCCAAGAAGTGCTTTTAAAGAGGAATTCTGATTAAAAACATAAAAGAATATTCAACTCTGCTGAAAATCACTGGGCTAAGGAGAACAACAGGAGCTGAGGTTTAGGCAGATACAAGTTATTCTCCAGTATATTACTGAGGCTGCAGTCCTCTATTATTATAGAACTGCACTACTTGATGAAAAAGATAAAAACATGAAAGTCTGATGGATTTGATATACTGTGGAAGGGAAACAAGCAGACCACACAAGCTTTAAAAAAGGTTTGAATCCCTTCAATAAAAGAGATTTCTTACTATATATGTTAGATAAATGACTCCAACATTTCCTAGAGTTAGGAACACATTTACTTTGATTTGGATGTTGATATTAAAGTAAAATAGCCACACTCTCTTCTTGTCTTCTTATGCAGCCTGTGACCTTGAATGTTGCCCATTAATCTAGCAATGCTCAGACAAGTATCCATTGCAGCCTCAGGGAGCTGATGCACAAAGATAATGAATCAATCGCAGCCTTTATCCATGATCCAAAGGTATGATAAGTCAGGACTTGGGCTGTTTGCCTGAGAAACTGTTAAACCTCAAGGGAGTGACTGTAGGCCAGAAAGGAAAGGTAAAATCTGATGCAGAAAGAGGTCACTGCCTTTTTTTTCCTTGGCTGAAGGATTCTTCTCTTGACTAGGTCAGATGAAAAAACCCATTAGAAAAATTTTAAGAATGGCATTACAGTTATATTTAGCATGGAAATATTTTAACAACCAAACACAACCTGGATTATTACATGTTACTTACCACATGTTAATTAATCCAATGTTTTCCAACTGATTAATCGTCATACTGTACATATTGGCTAAAATGCAAACCAAAAACCCTGTAAAAAATCATATTACCCATTTTATAATTTATTACCCATATTATAATTTGTGATTGGATTTAAATCCTTGAATTTTTTTTCTATTCGTAACAATAAATAATAAAAAAAAAAGTTAAGACTTATTTATTGGTAAATTATAATCTAAATGTTTGGGAATGATACTGTGATGGAACTGAGTTCCGGTTTCCACCCCGTGCTTGTTTCCGCAGGCACAGTGCGGTAGTGGGCCAAGTTTAATCACAGATCAGACTCAGAAAATGGTAGAAGGCCAGCGTTTTTAACTTGGTGAAGCTTTATTGTGATGTGTTGCTCCCCTTTTAAAGTGACGTGGTTTTAGTGACAATTTACAATATATACATGGTTGGGCCCATCTACACCCATCTTCTCATCAAGTAAGCGCAATCCTCCTTTTTCCGCTCCACCTTTCTCTTTCAGTTTTTCTACAACTATTCCTGAGTCGTCGTCACCCTCTCACTCTTTTCCAAAGTTTTTCTGCTCTCTCTTCTCTCTCCTTCTCTACACTCTCTCTTTCTCAAACTCTTCCTCATTCTTCCTCTCCAAACATTCTGTCTCCCCCCTTTTTCAAACTGCGCTTCCGGGTATGAAGCAAAGGGGTGTGCCTGGCATGACAGCCAATCCCATCACATTCCCAATAATTCTCTTATGACATTCAGCTGCCAACAATAATTCAATCAAGTAGGTACAGAGAAAAAAAAACAAACATCTACCATTCCTCTCCAGTCAGGTAAGTCTACCTTGTGTGTGTGTGGATGTGTGTGTGTGTGTGTACAACTCGACACAGCTACAGTGACGGCTACTCAGTCACAGACACCTGACTATCTGTATCGGAGTGGCAATCATGATAAGAATTCTGTGGTTGAACTATAAAGGACAGAACTAATTACTTCTAAACAAGAAAAGAATTCCACTCCAGTATTACCAACCGCAACTCTGAAAGTGAAGCTTGAATATTCTGAACTGCGATTTAGGTAAATACATTAGAGGACAGAAGGCAGAAAGTCATCATGGCTGATTTGAGGTAATTTGAACTTAAAACTTGTTTAAAACAGCCAAATTTCTATCAGACATCTAGTAATTTTCTTCTGATGAGTTGCTACTCTGAAATAAAAAACTTGCTTTTTTGCTACTTTAAAATAACAAAATAAAGGACCCTAAACTATTCCAAACATGCTCTTTTGGAAAAAAAAAAAAGTCATTAAAGGGAATTAACACATTTTAATAAATTTTTTTCACCCCAATTCTATTATAATGCTAGTTACAAGCATATTAGTAATAAGTGTTTTCAGTAGTCTTGACTTAGTTTGAAAAAAAAATGTAGGAAAAAAAAGTTAAATTTGCCCCTGAAAGCATGTGTAGGGTGATCCATATTTATGTTTTGTGCAAATTAGTTTCAATTATTAATTTTGTATATCTCTAGTGCACAAAAGTAAGACTTACATGTTTAATTCTAATCTCAGACCTTATTAAAATGTATGAACATTTATTACTTCCTAAAAGCAGCTCTCTAAGAAGACATGCAACTTTTTATTAACTTCATTTTATTTATTTATTTATTTTTTTCTTTTTGGTAAATTGAGTGAAGATTAGATAACTGTGGGTCCAAAGAGACAGGCTAAAAAGTAATTTCAGAACTGAATCTATATACCCAATGTTGTGTGGTCTTCGGTCTGTGCAAGGGTGCATGCTACCTGGGGAATGTTTTCATCTTCTATTTTTTGCCTACTTTACTGTGTGTGTGTCCCAATGTTCTGCAATCGCTCATTCAATTAAGCACACCAACCATTACAGCTCTCCACAATTACTTAAAACCCTGGTACAAATCTTCTGTCCAAAGCACAAATCTTCTGTCCAAAGCTATGCTGTAATTACATTTGATCTTTAAACATCTCGTCTATTCTCGCTTTCATGCATGCAGTATTTAAACATCTCTTCCCAGTAGCGAAAGCTGCTCCTAAAGTAGGGGAATATTTGATGCAACCACCCTCCATTACTAATGCAGAACTGATGCTGCTTAATGCTCTGATTTACATTCTAATTTGTATTTTTTTTATGTTTATATAATGGTTACACGAATAACGTAAGGGATAGTCGTGTATCTTTTTCTGAAGCTTATAAAAGCTAATATTGTGGGATGTGACTTCTATGAGAATAATGCCAAATATAGTACCATCTTTCAGTAAGGCATGAATAGACATTTATCTTTCTGAATGCTTATCTTAATTTTCAAAAGATTTTGTTAACCAAACATTAAGAATTCCCAACTGCCTATCCAGTGCAAGCACTGTTTATATTTGTCAGGCATGGAGTATCACTTCTCTGCATTTTTGACAGTGTCGTATTCATTGCTGTCAGCTGAACGCAGTTATTGTAATAATTATTAAACCTTGTTATAGTAAGATACCCATTGTGTACATATTTTACTTTACTTTTCAAAACTTTAAGTTTTATTGAAAGTTGTTTTTACTATGTAGTCATTTATAAAGTCAGCAATCAACTTAAAATGTATTAAATAAACTGCTAGGCCCAAAAAAAATAAGAAAGGTCGCCAACTGAATGTAACAAAGCAAATAGGTATAAGTCTCCGATTGGATAATTACTCTATGAGTGATATTCTTTTTGCTGGTAACAAGTTATTTAACCCCAACTGATTAAATGAATTGCTTCTCATATTCTAAACAACCATGTTGAAAAACACATCCCATGGTCATGGAACAGATGTTAGTCTGTTTGAGAAGGGTCTAGTCCTTGGCATGCATCAAGCAGAGAAAACACCTAAAGGCACTGCAGAAACTAGTAAAAATGGGTTAAGAGCTATCAAATGTATTATTAAAAACTGTAAGGATATTTGGGACCCGTTGTCTTCCAGAAAAGAATGTGACTGGAAAAAATAATCTAAAATGATCATGAATGGCAATCACTTATTTAATTAAATCAAATTGAAGAAAAACAGCAGTAGAACTTGACTATGTTGTATAGTGTTGCCTTAAGAAAACCACTAATTACCAAGACTAACCGGGGGAAAAATGGTAAATGGTCTTGTACTTGTATAGCGCTTTTCTACTCATCATTGCGCTTTAACACTATTCGACACATTCACCCATACGCTCTCACAAACACTCACACATTCACACACCAGTGACGCAGCACCGGGAGCAACTGGGGGTTCAGTGTCTTGCTCAAGGACACTTCGACATGTGGACCACCAGAGCTGGGATTTGAACCACTAACTTGCTGGTTAAGAAATAACCCGCTCTACCACATGCTCCACAGCTGCCTCAAAAAAGGCTTGCTTGGGACCATAAAGATTGAACTCTGGAGCAATGGAAGGTCATGTGGTCTAATAAGTCCAGATCTATCCTGTTCCAGAGGGATGGGCGTATCAAGGTAAGAAGAGAGGCAGATGAAGTGGTCCTGCCATTATGCCTAGTACCTACTCTACAAGCCTGTGGGGGCAGTGTTATGATCTGGGTTTGCTGCAGTTGGTCAGGTCTTGGTTCAGCAAAAGTATGCGCTCAAAGAATGAGGTCAGCTGACTACCTGAATACACTAAATTATCAGGTTATTCCAACAATTATTTTTTTTTCTTACTTGATGGCACGGGCATATTCTAAGATGACAATGCCAGATTTCATCATGCTCATATTGTGAAAGACTGGTTCAGGGAGCATGAGACAGCATTTTCACACATTAATTGGCCACCACAGGGTCCAGACCTTAACCTTAATTGAGAATCTTTTGGATTTGCTGGAAAAGGCTGGACGCATAATGCTTCAGCCAATGTAGGAATATTAGGTAATATATTGATAGATCCATATCGATTGATATATCTGCATTATTGTTGACATCTGCATTAAGATGGTCTGTGATTTGTCTGCAGATCTAGGGCAACAGCTGTGTACTGTAAGCAAGTTATTAATATTGGGCATATATCAAAACAATGTATCAGGCGACCAGCATGATCTGTGAACTTTATGTGAGTACACTGTGCCTATATAATGAACCTGCAAATTCATGTCGGGGCTTTCCCACCCTGAGCCAGGGCTCTGTCTGTCTGTGTGCATTGTCTAATTCTGATCTGAATAAATCTGCTACTGAGCTGTATCGTGATGTCTGGTGGTAATGTTTTATTCACAACACCAATGCAGAGTCGGGGATTGCTGGAGGCTATCCCAGCAATCAACGGGTCAGAGGCAGGATACACTCTGGACAGGTCACCTGTTCACAAGGCAACACAAAGCATTTTTCGACCAAGCTGGTTTCAGTGCTGGTTTGGAGCCAGAGCCAGACTTAGCACTGGTTCTTTGGCTTTCAACTTCCCAAGATCGGCTCCTGGCTCTCAAAATTGGTTCAATCCAGGCCCCAACTCTGTGCTTGGCCCGAGTTGAGAACCAGTTCACATAGCTTGCGTTCGCAGCTGGGGGCAGAGCTACATGGCCAAAATAACAGTGTTGAAACATGGACCAACATCTTTGTACAAGTGAAGAAAGCAAAAAAAACTAAACTGGCAAGAAGAAGAACTAGTCTGAAGAGGAGACCCAGTATTTCCTAGCACTGTGGACGTCTCAGGAGATCCAAAATTAACTGAAAAGGTTTTAAAAAGCTTTTTAAATCATTGTTGTTTACCCAAGCTTGATTTAAATTTTACTGAATAAACCTAGATGTTTATTCAGCAAAATTTAAATCAAGCTTAATTTAGTTGGAATTAAGTGTTAATCAGTTCTATTTGCAGTGAAAACCCATTTTTCATTTTTCTGCTTTGTATCTTTCATGTATAAAGCTGCAAGTTTGTTATTGTTTTCAATGTTATTCTGTTTTTCTTGTCCTCTCCACCCCAGTCAGTCCAGGCGGATAACTGCCCTCCCTGAGCCGGGTTCTGACGGAGGTTTTGTCTTCCTGTTATAAGGGAGTTTTCCTTTCCGCTGTCACTTAATGCTTGCTCAGGTTGGGGATTGGATCAAAGTCAAGACTCGATGCAATTCCCAGTCATGATTTCAACATGAACAAAATGTACATGAAAAGAATGTTTTGCAGATGGCCACTCAATTTATGTGAAAATACAAGACCATTCCTCTAAAGCTACAAGCAGTAATTTATCTATTGCGAAACATGTTATTTTTATTGTATCAAATGGTATATTTATCTTTAATGATATCCATACTTATTTGTGGACATAAAAACAAAAGAATTCAAAAGACAGAAAAAAACACTGAACAGAATAAATATAATAATCATCATTGTGCTTCCATACATCAAGGCAGCTCATTAATGGTATAACTTCAATATGTACCTCATGAACATGAGGAAACAGCTCTGCAAAATTGAAATACAATGGGAAAAATGGTATTGCTTGACCTTTTAAAATTTATCTGCTTTTCATTTTTTGTATTTTTTTTATCTAGTGCTCATTATGCAGTCTATCACAACGTGTTCAGTAATTACTCGTATTGAAGGATTATCCTTATTAAAACACAAAATGTTTCATTGATATAACTATTTCAACTCCTAATTATGTCATGACATGCAGGAGGGGATTGTTTGATTTATTTTTCAAACATTTTTAATAACTTTGCAGCCAAATTATCAGCATCCAGTTTGATTAAGAAATAGAAAGTATGCAAATATTCAAAAAGGCTCAATTCAAGGCCCATTTAATATATTGTTGCCAGGTCTGGGGGGCATTCCAGTGGTGAAAACTACATCCAATCTACACGTTCAACCTTGAATAACTGTTGCAAAAAAATAAATAATACAAGCTGAAAAATTTTCTGTGAAGTGGAGAAATCAGGACTACAGTTTGAATAACCTTGATGAGTATCACTGCCATCTGTCACACTGGCAGACACTTGTGATGTCTAGGTGAGGATAAAACTCTTGCATGGCATGTGACGGTGCCCACCAACTCAGAATGTCCTGCTGGTGTAGCTGCTGATTTGTGTATCATGTGGTGTATGTGAAACAAAGCTGCAGAAACTGATTAGGCAGAGCCACATTTGACAGATTTGCCACTGCTCGCCAGGTGAATCAAAAATACAGATTTAAATTAAGCTTTGTTGGCTCCAAGCTGATTAGAAGTCAAGCACAAGGGTTGTATTTATTTTGTTATTCAAGCTTGGTTTAAAATTTTTGATCCAACAATAAAATATTACTGTGCAGCCTCTGCAAGTCATACAAGGACACAAATCATCTCTTTTGAATGGATCTACAGATCAGCCGAGGTAACGTCATGGAGAGTAAAAGTACTTCCACCCCAGAATGTACCTGAGCAACAGTACAGCTTTACCCATACTTGACATTTAATCCCAGATACAAAAATAAGTTACTTTTCCACTCAAAATAAATAAAATAGATATGTTGATATTGATATGATATAATTAATTGTCTAATTTAGCCTTAAATAGTTATCTTTTTATATTAAGAGGAAAGAAAAAGAAAAAAAAGTTGCTAATTATGGTTATCAAAAAGCCTCTGCCTTTGATATCAGCTAAGGGCACTAAAAACTTGGTTCTAGGTGTGCTTACAAATTAACTCTGGTATGGTGTACTGAGTGTAAAAGCAAACTATCCAATTAAGCAAAAGAAGGAAATTAAATATGATGCAAAAAACAGGAAAGAGCGACACCAACGGTAGAAAAAAGAAACCAATGTGAATTTGAGACATTTGTGCAAAATCAGGTATAAAATGGTGTCAATGACATTGATACTCTATCATACAAAATATCTGGATTCACAACAGAAATGTGGTTAATAAGAACGTCAACTATTAAAATAAGTTCTGTCTTTGTGAAATAAAGCGGGTTTGCATGTTATGAAGCCACTTCACACCGCTACTTAATCAGGTGATCAGTATGCGGCCATTACATTCTAGATTAATAAATATAAATAAGTCGCTGTGTAAATGTTGTCATCAGTGGGTAATCAGGATATTTTCCCCCACTTGCAGATATACAGACATCCAAGTGATGGTTCCGGTTCTGACTGCCCCGTGTTTTGTTTCAGGAGGGACCACGCTGTGCCAGTCCCTCTGCAAGTGCTAAAAAACCGGCATCTTTAAAGGGACCTGGCTGACAAGTTGGGGCTGCTTGCTACTTTTCCCACCCAGAGCACAGAGGAACGGAACTGTGCCACAGCCAGACATGCCGTGGTAGAGCGGGCCATGGTGGGAATGAAAGGCAGGTGCTACAAAATGAGAACGTGCCACGACTACCAAAAGACAAGAGATGTCCCTGTCTTCAAACTCGTCTCCTCATATTAGAACCAAATGGTGCAGCTTTACGCAGCGTGTAGAAGTGATGCAACACAAGATTTAATCTTCGATTTTTAGTTTTATTCAAACATTGTGAAAAATTGTGAATCTTTGTTCATTTTTTGTTAGCTTTAAAGTCCAAAAAACAAACAATGAGACAATTACACAAAGTAGATTTAAAAGCACATGTAACTTTTTTTTTTTTAGTAAGGTTTGGTAAATACCAGATGTTCTGTGAAAGAATATACATATGGCACTAATAACACGAAGAGTCTTGGTAAAAATAGATGCTGACTATTAGAGCTTCTGGGTTCAACTGCCATGGTGCATTCTGTGTGGGTGTAAGCAATGCTATAACTCAATAAAGACAGGTTTATTGGGCTTGTATGACCCAGCTGCTCTGAAGGAAAAACGTCAAAGCTTGACAAATCCTTTTAAAGCAATGCATCTTCCTGGTACTTTGTTCATTTGTAAATATACATAAAGTCCCATGTAATCTTTGAACCTGTAAACAAGGGACAATTTACAAAGGCTGATAAACAAATTGAACCATTGGTTAAAAATTAAATACATGGTGCTAATTTAATGTAGCCAGGGAACATGTTAGCAGATGTATCGTATATAGTATCATATATAGTGAAATGACTCATTTATTATTGAGTGATGAACATCAGTTGGACTGCGGAAGATGATATAAAATATAGATGAGCTTGAAATCCATTTACCCTGAGATTCATCACCAAGCAGTTAAATGAATGGCAGTTATACTCCTGGCTAGCTTTGCGTCAAAGGAGCAGCTTGCTCACACTGATATGCTGGGAAGGAATGAGCTTGATCTCTTTTGTAGTAGTAAAAGTTACGCAATCATGAAAAACCTTGATTGTCTAGCAGTGCCATTACACTGCCTTTGTATTTGTAATATAAACAACAGTAAAAGTTACATAACCATTTCAAGTTAGCCTATATGGTCTTGTACTTGTATAGCGCTTTTCTACACTACACATCAGTGCACTCAAAGTTAACACTAGTCAACACATTCACCCATACACTCACACAAACACTCACGCATTCACATACCGGTGATGCAACACCGGGCGTTCAGTGTCAGTGTCCTGCTCAAGGACACTTCGACATGTGGACCGCCAGAGCTGGGATTTGAACCACTAACTTGCTGGTTAGGAAATAACCCGCTCTACTACATGCGCC
>JBAMHV010000019.1:4652316-4665664 GCA_037177535.1 Pseudomugil gertrudae
GTATGTGTGTGTGTGAGTGTATTTAGTAAATTGACTTTTAGAGCACTTTACCAGTCTTGTCAACTACTCAAAAAGCTTTACTCTATATAGCACATTTACCCATTCACACAAACTCACACACTGATAGGCACATCAGGGGGTTAGTTGGGATTTAATGTTTTGCCCAAAGACATGCAGTCAAGGGAAGCCAGGAATTAAACTTCCAACCTTCTAAAAGATGGCTGCTCTTCCCTTTAAGCCATAAAATGTGGTTGTGAAACAGAAATAGACAGAATGTTTTTTTTTATAGGAACAGTTTAATGTTGAAACTCTTCAAGATGGGTCTCTGGACAAGATTTAGGGAATTTTTCTTCGACTGTTGGTGTGAACTGATTTACTGTTGTAGTATGCAGCGTTTAAAATATCTGCTAAGCAGCACACAGCTTATTTAGGGAGACATGATGGCTGAATCATTTCATCTGTTGCTTTTCTGACCAGATGCTCCCATCACTCTATAGCAGGGTAAATCTGGACTTGTCAAACCACAAGACCTTATGTGGTCTGCTAATATCCATAGGCTCATTGCTCCAGAGTTCAATTTCTATGCTCCCTAGCAAACTGAGGTCTTTTTCACAAGTTAGCCTCATTTATTATTTTGGCTGCACCGCTACTCGGTTACAATATGTTGAGTTTCATTCCACTATTAAACATAGTCTTCTGATTTTGTTTTTCATTAATTTGATTTCACCAAACATTTAAAAGATCAGTGATCACCATCATCCAGTATTTTGTTCCAACCACATTTTCTCTTTGAAGACAACTTTCCCACATCTTTCTGGCATTAACAATGTATTAAACAGTGATAACCCAGCTTTAGTTATCCAAATTTATTAGATGTTTTCTTAGTAATTCATTACTCAAATATTACCTAATAAAGGTAAAGTAGATATTGGATGGATAAAAGCCAAATTACATCATTCATGTGCTAAATTTTCTATGTGTACCACAGTTAATTTGCATGAATGCACAACCTATCTGAAAATATACAAAATAGCTGTGACATCTGAAAATGTGGCTTATCAGCAGAGGAAAGAGATTATAACAACCTACTGACCTGTAGGAAGGCCTATTAGGGTCTTACTGACCCATACAAATGGGATGATAACCTACTGATGATGGCCATTCAGTCAGGTGATAACATCAGTAGAGCAGCCTTTGTGGGAGTTCCATGTAAATCTGTCGGGTTACTCAACTTTTTCAAATATGATGAAAAATCAATGCCTAAGTAGTGACCAACTGATGCTAACGGACCCTGACAAACTGTTGATGCATTGGGTGCAAGAAGCTGTTAATTAAACAGACTAACATCTTCTCCACAATGTCTTTTGTTGCTTAAATGAGTAGATGTAACACACTGCATCAGTTGAAGTGTATTAACTTGGTGCCAACTAAATGACAATTACTCATGCAGCAATAATAATAATATGCTTGTACCTAATGACTTAGTTTAATCCTGGTGGAAACTTATTTTTACTGGACAAGCCGTGTAAAATACTCAACTGTCACAATGGATTAGGCAAGGCAAGTTTATTTATGGCAAGTGGATTAACCATCTATTCATCCATTTTCATAATGCTTCAGCCAATTCGGGGTTATGGGTAGTTAGAGCCTACCACAGCAATTAACGGGCAAAAGTTCAGCAGACCATCACAGGGCAACAACCGATCATTGTAAATCTGTAGTTTTTTTTAACTTAACACAATCGCTGCACTTTGAAAGAGTGTAGTTGTTGCAATGGATGCTGATCCACAGTACACGCTTGAAAGAAGACAGTACTGACAGGCAGCAGACATTTTTACTTATTTCTATTTTATCTTATTGTTACATCCAAATAGATAATGTATCTTAAGAATGATGTTCACATGTTTTTGGCATGCAGTTAGGAGTATTTATGTTACTATTTGCAACTATGAGATTTTAAAAAAGTAATAATTTTGACCCCATTGTTGATTACATTTTCCTATGTACACACACACACACACCATATTCATTGCTGACAGCAGTGAATTCTGCACTTTGCTTGTTTGAGGTCAGCTGTCATGTCCTGCCACCACCTTTAATGAAGTAATGATCTTAAGAGAATCACTAGATCCTTAATTATTCCATGAATGAAAAAAATGTGCATAAAGAGAGGTCACAAAGATGTTAAATATTTCCCTAAAATAAGTCTGCTTATTTCGCAAGAGACTGCAACATCACTTTATCTAATCAAATTCTGACAAGTCAAAAGTTGGCTTGAGGCAAACGTGAAAAAATGAGAGAAGAAAGAAAAACTGAGCAAGGTCTTTTGACAGTGTTGTCCTTTGTTGTTTTCATAAGCGTCCATTTTCTTTATTGAAATTAAATTGTAAGCTAAAATTTGTGTTGGGGGAAGGATGTTGCAAACTGAAGAAACGCTGATTGTCACTTTATGTAAAATATGTTTTGAACAAATCCTTGAAATAAAATGAAAGGGAGGCTCCTCCAATCAACTACAGTATTAAAAACCACAGCCAGAATAGCTCTGATTATCCTGATATGTTCTGATGGGGAGCCCTGAACCTGCCATTTACTGGGAATTGATACACAATGCTTTATTGAAATCATGCATGAACATGGTTGTACACCAAGCACCCATCTATCCTAGTGGTACACCTTGATGTCAGTAGCCAGTCCTGTGTTTTGTCCAGCAGCAATGCAAAAACTGCTCAAAAAGCTTAAAAATAACACCAAAGCAATTACCTGCCTACAGAACTCACCACATTCCAATTATCAGTCATCAATAATCCATGACTTAGTGCAGAATAAAACTGATACCCATCCACAGACCTTTACAACCAAGATGATCTGATCTGTCAAAGTCTTGTTGGACACCATTTGCAGAGATCCTTAGAGTTGTTTTGAAGCCTGAACTTGCATGAAGTTGCATATCATTGCCATGCAAATTACGGGGCTTTGATCAGGACTCAATCTGAGTTTGGGGCCTGTGACTTGGACCCAATCACTACTGAGACAGAGAGAGCTGTGATAGGTGTGGTTTGGCTGTTGGAGAATAAGTACTTAAGAAGCAATCTAACAACTCATCATTACTTTTGGGTAGAGTTTTGTGTCTTGACTGAAGATAATATACACAGATTAGCAATAAGCACCAACACTGCTTAGAATATAGCTATGATGTTTCTTCTCTTACTCTTTTTCCCTTAACCTTCAATGGAGTCCCATTTTTGTGACAGACATTGGCATGAAACAGATATGGATCCCACAAACTAGTAAAATAGTTTGAGCCTACACTGAACACCTTTTTGCTTTTTAGATCTGTGATGCCGTTACATATTTTGGAGTTTGACTGCTCTGATATCAGTCAGGCACTTTAAACAGATCTGTACAGTTGTTTCTCCCCACCAATAACACTGAAGACCCTGTTTTGGATTTAAAAAATGGAATTTCTGGTAAAGTAGTTTCCTCTAAAAAATATATATATATAAATGATTGATTGAATGAATGAATACATAAATAAATAAATGAATGAATAATAAAATAAATAGAAGTAAAGAATGCAAAAAAGCATTCCTTTGCTAAGTAGCCTATTGTGAAATTACCGTGATTGACAGATCCCTTTAGTGCACAGTGCTTTGTTTGATTAAATGCAGATAGAAATAAAAAAAAATCAGTCATGGTTGCCATGGTGATAAATGCAAAATGTAGTGTGAGATCTCTGCCAGTTAGAATTCTCAGTACCAAGACACAAATCGGTGATGCCATGCTGATATACACTCTTGGCTAGCAATACAAACTGTTTTCAGCCAATAAATTCGCCCTGATCCCCAGAAAATCTGTCATCTTGGAAGCCTTTACTTGTCCCATTTTTTAAATCTTTTTTTCCACATTTTTTCACTAATAGTTACATGTACAGCTTTGCAACAGAGTGACCTACACAGTACACAGAGCAAAGTTTTATCTCTTGTTTCTGGATAGAAGGAAGATTATGTTTTCTATTTGTTGAACGTATTTCAGGCTGTAAGCTTTTCTGTTTTTCCCTCTCTCTTTTCTGTCACCGTGAGATACATGTGTTTTGTTTTTTTTTTTCATTTACCAGAGGAATTATGGGAAATTTAAACTGGCACATTAACCACATTTTTAAACAAATGCGTTTCTTTTATATATACGTAAGCATGATCAGCACAGGACATTTTTTACTGGAGACTTTGTTTATCGAGTTGTTTTTAAGATTACGGACATCGCATGGAATTAAATGGGAGGTCTTTCACCATGCCTTGGAGCAAAAGCTTTTCTCGACTGTTATCATAGAAGAGATTTTAAGATTAGCTATCACACACGGAAGAGCTATACAATCCTAAAATACAGCAAACACCACATTAATTTTAAGGATGATGCCTGGTGATGCAAACATGTGTCACCATCATCTTATTTTTTATCTTTTCTGTTGGCATCAACATCTGTTGGGAGTATTCCAAGACCATAATCAGCTCCAGCTTTTAAAACATGTGTGGCTTTTTTTTACTATCCAAAGGAGAGCGTAGATTATGTGAGTGTGCAAGCTGTGTGTCCATCTAAGCCTCCTAAAAAAATCTGATTGCAGCAATCAAGAGTCAAGGCTAGACTACACGGCAGGAGTCAAGGTTTGGAAAATTGGTTTAAATTTATACACTGACACACGCAAACACAAGTCCAGTATACCTATAAAGTGTTCAGGTGGAGGTGCGCAGGGGGCAACATTGTAGACTGATGTTGTTTGAGGCTTTTCTATTATGTGAAAGCCTCCGTTCATAACCCCCCTTCTCCTGCTGCTCTAACCCCTGACTGGGACTGGAAACAAGACTGTGTTGTTGGGCAATTTACAGATAAATCAATCAGGTCAGGCCCCATAAATCAGGGTTAAACCTCTGCTATCAGCTATACTCAACACAATCTGCACTACGCATTAACATCATACGATCACTAACTTACTGATTATGTCAGATGACTCTGACCACAGAGTTTTTTTTTTCTAAATTCCCAAAAGGTTGCACACTTTAGTCAAATTGTGATTGGACTAAAACATGTTTTTTTGTTTTTGAATGGCAAACCTTGTCTTAAAAAAGGCCAAAAGTGATTACTCTCCCTCAACTACTATACTATAAGAGTATAATTTTCTGCACTGAATGTAGAGCTCAAAACAGAGCACTTGAATGCAGCAAGAACAAATTATTTTCATTTTTAAGACTTGGTATACGTGTTGCTTCATAATGTCATGAAAGCCACAAAATGGCCAAAAAGAAATATCAGATAGCCTTCTTGATCTGTTTAATTATTTATTTGAAAACCTTTGTCTTGATGTAAAGAGTTTCATACATTCAAACTGCTGGTTTGATACCCTGGCAATCTTCTTTTTCTTATTCTTATAACCTCCATTTTTTTGTGCCAAAAATATGCTGTTCAGTATAAGGAGTTTATCATATGTACAATATAACACTTATTAAAAAACCCTGCTTTAATAATAAATGGTACCTTAAGCATATATTGTGTTTAGACTAATAAGAACATTTCAAACTTAACAACCTAGACCTAATCCTTTAGTGTGACTTTAGTGAGCAGTGACTGCTGTGCTAAGCTGGACTGAGACTGAATGTTGATAACAAAATGAAGAGACTCTATTTCAGTATCCATTCTTACAATAGCTCCACACAGTCAAGGTTAGGTATAATTGATTGAGAGCTTTATTTCACCTTCCTCAGGTGCCCTTTTGCTCGCCGTTGTATTGGTGAGGACATGACTGAAAGACTGCTGAAGGCTTCCTCTCCCGCTGTTTCTGTCTGCTGTGTGGTTCTGTCAACAGATCATCCCATCCCACGGAGAATGAAATCAAACCTGAGGTGGCTCTCTTCTAGCTACTGTCATTTCTCATTAAAGAGATATGAATCACTCCTGACACTGTGTAATTGGTAAATGGTAATTTCAGAGAGGAAAATCTGGGAGAGTGAGGAGAAATCACACTTTGGGTTTGAGATCGGAAGGATTATGACATGAAGCTTAACTGCTTCTTCCTACTGTCTTTTTTTTATTGTATCTGATAGCCGAGGATTCCACTTGCTCAAGAATTAGAGACTTTGCTTATCTAGATACCCTCCAATAATGGTGCCACTGGGTTTGGATATCAGTTTCTATACATCATTCCAGGATCTTTTAAAGTCTAAAATCACAGTCAGAGTTAAAAGAAAAAAAAAATAGTCCACTGATTTCTCTTTAAAAAAAGACTCAGTTTTTCTTTATACCTCAAAGAAAAAGGCATTTGTAGAGAATGCATGTTTAATTGTGACAACTTTAAATTTTTGGTTATTACCAAGATTTGGGCAAGCATTGATTTCAAGCTTTGATTAAAGCTGGTCATTAATCAACTGCAGTTCTAGCAAATTACATTAACAGTGCAATATAGAGATAAAAAGAAAGATAAAAAAGAAGACCAGGGCCATAGCAATTAGGAACTTATTGCTGCACAAAGACCCCCGGAGGGAAACAGTCATGGTGAGAAGCTTAATTGGTTTCAGGTTAGTATTTAATTTATTTAAATACCAGTGTACTGGTTATACACCAATCTGCTGTCTTTCTTCTAGCATAATCTGGAATAAATCATTTTTTTTAATGTTTTCATGTGATGTTTTATTACCTGTGCATATGCTGCATATATTTTATCTTTCTCTGTCACTCCTCTAGTGGCACACAACTATGTTATTAATAGAAAAAAAGAGATTATAAGAGAGTTTAATCAAAGCCAGGCTAATTTCCAAAGCCCTAACAGGAGGCTTGCATGTGTGTCACAGATCTCCTAGCAACAGTGGGACATGCAACCGTAGATGTCCCTAAAGGATGAGCTGTGTAGACAAACAGAAAGCACAAACATTTATTCTCAAGCTTTAAAATTTGTATCTGTTGTGCTAACGAAACTAAACTGGCGATTGTTTTTCTTATTATTTTATCAAGTTCCTTTGTAAAATGTCAAAAATGATTGAAAAAGTTCTTAAGTGAGAGGAGATCTAAGGATATTGTTTTGTTTGTTTTTTACACACAGTAGAAAGGTCCAGTACTAAACCTATTTGAATCATCAAAAAGCAAAATAACACAAGACATAAGACATAATAATAAAAACAATTTAAAAAGGACCACAACATATTAGAAAACTCAACAAGATCTTAATTCAGAAAACCTGAGGGGCATTTCAGAAAGGAGAGCTACTGTATTTTAGGAAAGTTTTTTTTTTTTTTTTTAAAGATAACTCAATATTGACATACTTTTTTTTCTAAAAACAATAAATTAGGATAAAAGCTAAAGTAAAACAATGTTGGCAAACAAACAAAAAGACAAGAACAAGAACAAAAAATATCTGAATCTGTTTTTATGACTTGTACACATCACATTTGTTATGTTGCTTTTATTCAATTGTATTCATTGTTTTGCTGCTTATTTGATCATTTATTAAATTATTTTTGTTTTTCAAACATATTTTGCTTTAAATGTTCAAATGTGTTTTTTTATTCTGTTTTCTCCATTAAGACAATCAAAATAAGAGTGTTTATTTAAAAAAAAAATAGACATTAAAATCTAAACTAAAACAAGACTAACCTGATTTGTAAATCCTGGTTATTTTATCATGACAACACCACTACATATATAAGAAAAAGAAAAAAAAACAAAGAGAAAATCTTACTTCTAAAGCAGTCAGCTCAGACATAAGGACTTATTTGTATTATCTATCCTGTGACTGACTTCAGTGCAAATTTGTTTAAACTGGTATGAAGTAAACTTTGACTTTGTTTTTACTTGTTTAGTTAATTGGCTAACTAGCCATCAGGAAGCTTATATATAAAGAACTATGAACTCACTTTATCCTAATCTACTTATTACAGACACAGACAAATGAATCACTGGCATGTGAATGAACCGTCTCCGTTCATTACTGGTAGCTCTACCAAACACAACTATCATCCATCAGTGGCATAAAACACACAGCTTTCATGTGAAGAACTGCTGTGCACCTGAACTACAAAGTCAACTAGCAGTATGTTTATTTATTGCAAATTGTTCGATTTTAGACCGAATTTGTAGCTCCAATAGAATAGTCATGGTTATTTACAATTTTCACTCTATTCATGCTCCTATTTGTGAGAAAACTCAGTAAAAGCATCCCTAAGTAGTAATTTGGAGTTGTTTTTAACCTTGGTGGGCTGTTTTTAGCTGAAAGACCAGCATACACAAGACCTTCCTCAGATACACTAATAACTTCAAGATTGTGCTCCAATTTCATCAAAGACTGTAAAATAAAATCATGTGTGTTGTTCTTATTTTCAGTTTATGCACAGAGACTTGTACAGTTTGCATTTGTTTTGGTGTGTATGTTCTCAAACTGGGAGTCCTGGAAAATCTTGTCCCAGCCAGTTAATAATCAGTGCAGATTGAATTACATTTTATAAAATAAATAAAGCACAATCATTCTAGAAGAAAAACAGTAGCTAAATGATACCCATAAATAAACAGGAAAACATGCAGTTGTGTAGTTTAATCTGAGATATGCATTAATGTTGTACAACACATATGTTCCTTTTTTTTCCTTCCTGGAAAGATTTTGTGCTCCTTCACAAATGCCATCAAACCATTCAGAATTATAGAGACACACACAAGCACAATATAATGATTATGTCACAGCCAGTGATTCTGAGTCAATCTAATGCTTTCACATAGAGTGGTCAATACCCCTTCAAACTGGAACTTTCCTAGATTAAGTTCCTAATATGATAATGACGAGAAAAAAATAATTACAATGAGCTGAGCCAATCTAACCCTTGCACAATGGTTCATTGACATGATTAGAAGTAAATAAAGTAATTACCCATAGTGCAGTTTGACAAAGCTTCTGCATATAAATAGGCATCATTATAGGGTACAGTGGATGAGTTTGCAGAGCATTTCTACCTTTGGTAGAAAGTGATTTTAATCTAAATTGATTGCTATGGGATTATCCAGGATTTATTAAATATTAAGTCATTGACTTTCACTAATGTAGATAATTAGGGTTTTTTCAAAGTCAGGGAAAAAATGTCATAAAACGTGCATGGAAAGAGATTTATTGCTGAACAACTAGTCATTTCATCCATTACGATTTTCATTACATATAATTAAGAACGCTCAAGCCCAATTGACGTACTTTAAAAGTCTTATTACCCTGCTACTTGGATTAACAGATACATTCTGAAATGTGTTGAAATATGCTGAACAGAGTAGTTTCATCTAAAGTTCAGCAAAATTATTAGCTGATTACCTAACAGTAAATCCCAAATTAAGCTGATTAGTTACTGCAGTTTGGAGTGATTGTACATATTGAGATCTATCACATCGAACAAGAAGTCCCATAACAAAAAGACGTTAAACAACTCCTCTATACTTATTAAGATAGATACCTTCTCAGTTTATCATAATTAAGCTGCATGATTTCTGCACAGAACTGTTGCAGTAGCAAGTAGTCAAAAATATAATTTTTAATGCACTTTAAATTTAAAGATCCTAAAATCTTTCTGGGTAACGATTATTCTATTTAAGTGGTGCTGAAATAAATAAATTCCATAATAACTTTGTTATTAAGACCAGAATGTTGTTTTCTGCATTTGTTACTATGCCCAGATCTTCCAGGGGCCCACATTTCAGTTTACCACCACCAAACTCATGGGATCCACAGAAGAAAAGGGGCCTTTAAAAAATTCTACATTTACAATTCTACAGGTAATAAATGTGGTTTAGATAAAAGTTCTCCTGAAATGTGAACCTATTCATAACATAAATGGTTTCTTATGCATAAGAGACTTACATATGTCAGCTGAAATGTGGCAAATACAGCCAGGCTGTGTGCTGCTATATCCCATCCGGTTTTTATTTCTTACCATTTACTCTGGAAGTTGAGTGCTGGAGCTGAATCTCAAGTTGAACAACACAGGGCTAAGTGGATTACTAAAAGGTAAGATTAGCTTCTATTTGCCAGTGCAGCCATACCACAATGAAGACTGCTTTTTTCTTTTCTTTTTTTTGTGCAACAAGTCCTCATAACTTTATTTTCCCTTCCAGTAGAGCTAGAAGAATAGAAAGCAGTTTGAGTCCAGGCCTTTGGCCCCTGCAGAAGAAGCCCCTTTATCTCTGTGCTTTTTTCTGTCCTTAGTGCAAGCCGAACAAGCAGCACAAAATAAAAAAAAAAGACATCAACAGAGGAAACATCCTGTTTTTATGTCCTACCTAACAATGTATTTTATAACATGTAGACCTCTATGTGAGCGTTATTACTAACTCTCACTGTGTATTTATTCCTGGTATTCGTAGGTAGTTGCTCTGTTTGTTATGAAGTAGGGGGACCTACTTCATAACAAACAGAGCAACTACCTACGCCTTAGATGATGACAGGTGACAGTAGGTCTGTTCATATGGAAATACAATATTGAATGCCTTTGCTGTCACTAACATCCATCAAACTCTTGGAATAAGTCATATTGTAGAGATAAAGTGAACTTTCGATGTTCAAATCATAAACCTGTGGTTTGCATGGTAAAGCACCATAGCAACAGCAGCAAATTGTATTTGAGCACCCCCTATAAAGTGTAGAGTGCAGCTTTAACCAAAAGAGAACAGGGTCTCTGAAGAAGCTGGCTGCACATCACTCACATTATAAAGCTGGCAAAGACTTGAGAGCCTTGCTCCTGGTTGTGATTGGTGATTAGCAAATGTTTTGTCCCCACCACAGATCTGGGTAATGGGAATGTAGACTCTCCCGCTGGTGCTTGGGAGTTAATCACACAACAATGAGGTTCTGAGGAGGGGAAGGAAAGGTAAAGATGAAAAGGGATGGGGTGCAGACTTCGCAAGACAAGGCCCCGAGTTTAATTGCGTTTGGATAATCTCATTGTCTGGTGGCCTGTGTGGATAACGCTCTACCTCTCCTATATTCTCACCAGAAGCTGGTTTTAGGAGTCAAGTTTCTTTAAAGATGTTTCAAAGTTGAGGTATATGGCAAGTTAAACTGTGGAAAAAATACTTTGTATTTAATTTTTGGCTTTTTTTGGGGGGGGTCCAATTCTATTTAACTGAGAAGTCTGGATATAATCCAAAGAAAGGAAATGTCGAACAATAATGTGAATAATAATAATAATAATGATAAAAACTGTTTTAACTATTTGGATTTACATACATACCTAAGATTAATATTTGCCCTTATGAAAAAAATTGACCAGTTTTCATACATTCCTGAACAAGTCACAATCACAACAGGATTTAGTTCTAGTACTGGTTTTTCCAACATAATCTGTGAAACATATTGCATGCAACATTTAGTACAAAACATCTTTATAATGTAATAATTAGTTTTATTAGATTCAGAATATCCTCTGACCTTAATAACAGCACTGACCAATCTTCAGACTCACCTGAGACACACTCCCTGAATCAGTGCACCACATCACACATCTGGATATGTTTGGACACTGTAGGTGGGAATTTACAAACCACAAAATCTCAATAGGAAAGGATGAAAGTCTATTCTTCAGTGTACCTCTTTTTCCTTTAGCTACCTTCCTGAAATGCTAACGGGACTAGACTGCCAGCTTGTTGTCCAAGCGCTGGAATAACCAATTACCTGTTTGCATATGTGAAGTTTACTCATATATATGGCTTTAATAATAATCGCTGTGTGAAACAAAGTGTCACTTTAACAATGAAAACAGATTTTTATAATTATATGTTATTTGGATTAGATGTTTTGGCATTATTTTTTTTCCATGTGAGCTCTGCTGACTTCTTCAAATGGTCCAAAAGTCCCATCATTTTATAAACATTTTTGGGTGTTCACATATGGAAAGTAGGACCAGTTGGTACCTATTTTCAGCATTATTTTATCTTTTTCTTTACTGCAAAACAAATGTAAAATAAGCCCAAATACATTTATAATAAGACCAAATAACCCTGAATTGATAGCAGTTCTTCATGGTATTAATAACGTGTATGTCTTTCATTAGAGTAAACATATTGAGATCCTGCTTTGATTCTAACAGCTTTAGCATCAAAGTGAGTATTTATAAAAACAGGAAAGCAGCTAAAGATTCTTAATAACATTTTTGCATTTTAGTTGTGCAAATCTATAATCAGCATTCTTGAGCTGGTGCTGCAGTCTGCTAAATATCAAGAATATGCCAGCTGATCACTTATAATCATAACTGACCTCTATGATCAACTCAGACAAACCAGAGGAAAAAAAATGCAGAGGGGCAGATTTTTCCTCATCTTTCCATCAAATCCCCAGTGAATGCCAAATCCAAGGAGTGTTAAGTCATTGAATCGCTGATTTCTTTTTGGAAGCATCCTTGTCTGTGTAAATGAACTTATCAAGGATGCATACATCACAGGTATATTTACAATTTGATAAAAGCTTTGATTCAAACATGGTACAATCAATCAAGATGCGCAGGTGCCTCAGCCAGCTGCTTATTATGGAGTGTTTGTGCTATTTGGACATGATTCATTACTTATGCATTAAACTGGTTATTCTATTTGTTGGCTATGGCCTGATGTGATGCATTCTTTGCTGGCAAGTAAACATCTGGGATGTTTATCCCTGTCAATCAGCAGCTTGAGCCAGTGGATGTGTATGTTTTATTAATTAAACACAGATTTCACAGAATTCTGGTGGGGTTGAAACAGAGTGTGTTGTGTAGTTTTGGGGAAAAAACTGCATGCTGGAATGATGGGAAATATTATTATGATATTATTTTCTGTACTGATTGAACACAGTCTTGTTCACAATATAGTGTGTTAACGGTGTTATCTTCCAAAGTACACTAATAATATCTGCACTACACTGCTGTAGATACTAAGTCATCCAGATCAGAGTTGTATCCTCTGATCAGAATGGCAACCTTCATTTTTAACCCATCGGTTTGTTGTTTCAGTTGAGACTGAGGATACATATGTATCGTTCTTTACTTTAAAATGATCTCTCCTGTAAAAGGAAACGAGTACAACAGGATCAATATATTGTGAAACAGTGAAATGCTTTGTCTGTAATTTGGCAGCTGTAGCTCCGGTGGAAGAGCAATTGCCTTTCAACTGGAATAAATTGGGGATGGGAATGGGAGTTCAACTCCAGGCTTTCCTTGACTACTACACCTGAAGCGTCTTGGGCAAGACACCAAACCCTAACTAGCCCCCTGATTTGCCTATTGAGGGGGTGAATGTGCTATATATTGTAAAGCGCTTTGATGCTCAATAAGACTGGAAAAGAGCTATATAAGGATAAGTCCAGTTACTA
>JBAMHV010000019.1:4699421-4710848 GCA_037177535.1 Pseudomugil gertrudae
CAGCAACGAGGTGGTGCCTGGATTGAACCAGTTTTGAGAACCAAGAGCCGTTGCTCAGGCGGTGGAAAACTAAAGAATTGGTGCCTAATCTGGCTTTGGCTCCAAACTAGAACGGGAACCAGCCTGGTGAAAAAACCCCCAAAGACACAGTATGTCTAGTGGACTGCAGTTTTCTGGTGACAAAGACACATACGGATTTGCATAACTGTAATAATTGATGTTAAAGCTCTGTAGTTGACTCAAAGGGAGCATATGCAAGTTGAACAGAAGAAGTCCAAGGACTGACCTTTGAGGTACTCCACATGTCATGACCACTTGCTCAGATTCATAGCTGCCGATCGTATCAAAATAACTCTGACCTTCTAAATAGGACTTGAACCAGTTAAGGACCGCTCCATAAAGTCCAACACAGTTTTTCAGCCTGTGCCGCAGGATACTGTGATCTACAGTATTAAACACAGCACTGAGATCCAGCAGACCCATGACCGATACTTTACCAGAATTCAGTTCAGAATTCAGAATATGACATTCACCTTAATGTTATAGCACAGATTTATACACTATCTGGGTTTTTAGATACATTTTCCCTCTAGCAGTCATACAAAAGATTGACTTAAGCAATGTGCGATTAATATGCAATATAATACATAAAACTGTGTTTTCACAGTGCTATGTATCTGCATCAACCAGGGGAATGCCATATGCCATTGTTACTTTATTTTGTTTGTGTTATAATTTTTGTTTTAACACACTTTCTCTTGATTTCCTGTAAAAAAATATGAACATATGGAAAATATGTTATATGGTTATATGTTGCATTTATTTTTTTGGTTGAACACGAGCTAGTGTAAATCACTTCGGTTATTTGAATTAATGGATACTGAATGGACTTCAAAGTATAAAGTAGCCATGGAGTGAAGGGGAAAAACAGAATATGGAAAATCCTGATAATCAATTAATGATGACACCAAAACATCCTGATTCGTAATAGAAATCATGATGTGCCAAAATAGCATTCCTCTGTTTATTGTATGTACAAGTGTTTGACAACAGCACAAAGGCATTCCAACTCATACAGAGGGAGCACAGAAGGTTTTGAAGGAAGGAGACAAAAAAGAACCAAACTCAAGTGTCTTGTAGAACACTGCAGTCTCTGTATAAACATTCACTTGTGCTTTCATTGAGACTTTCCCGCAGTGAAGTAAGCATATCATCTACTCATAAAGAAGATGTCGATGGTAATTAAAAGCAACTGTGTGTCCATGAGCTCTCTGTGAAAAATGCAAATAGTAAAACAGACTGGAGATGCCTTTACAAAAAGCTGCATTTCAAAAGTAATGTTAAACAAGGTGGTGTTACACACATGTTCCAGATTATTCAAGATGATTTAAGCTCAGTAAGGCATTAAAGGAATGTTGTTTGATCGCCTGGCTTCCTGTTTTTTTATGCTCTTGGTGGGTTTTATAGTGCGAGATGTTTGAGCACAATGGTAGTGTTGTGGCACTGCTGCTGATGCCTCCTGAATGCCCACAGTGGCAGTGGAGTTTAAAGAGCAAACTCAAAGGATTCGTTGATCAAAGGGGTGTTTCATCTGTGACTTCTGCTGCTGCACCAAACATATCATGGCAGAAATTTGATGCTTAGAGAGTGACAGCAAAGTCTCTGATGACCTCTCTGTACAATGCAAGAGAGAATAAACATGGTAATAAAGAGTGATAACAGACACTTTACAGATTAATGTTTCAGTAACAAAATAAGGATGTGTTCTCTGAAGTGAAAGTAATATATGGATGCACAACCTTGTTTAAAAAAAAAACAGGAGGGGGAAGGAGTTTGGGTGTTAACACAGTACAGCAAATATTTCAAACTTCCTAAATGACTGTGCAAGCAGAGCATTTTATATATGAAACCTCATATATTTTCATTTTCTGTTGCTAATTCTTTAATCCACTGCCAGTTTATGTAGTTCCCAAAATTTAGGCGACAAAATATAAAAAAAAATTGAGAGTGAGTTTTAAATAGTATGTTGTTATTTTAAAAAATCATAATGAATATTCAGAAAAATGGTGTCACTAATTTTGTGACTTTGGTGACTAATGGTGAACTTTGAAGTAAAAGAAAAAGTAATCAAAAAAGGGCTATTATAGTCAAAATTATTTTAATTGGTTGTAAGACAAAAGATCTCTTATCTACTGACCTTTAAAAGCCACCACATAAGATGTAATAAATGCACTGTCAAGTAAAGTCTCAAGTATTAGAATTTGTTTGACACATTTACCATGAATATGATTCTGACTTTACTGAGGATTGAATAACAGTACAATTTTGACTTTTTAATAATAGTAATGAATTTGATTTCTTCGGCACACAGTGCACTTTACAGTGAATACATTATTCATTCACACTTGGTCGTGTTAAGCTATTTGCTGCCCTGGGGCAGACTGACAAGAAACATTGAAGCTAATCTATAGGCGCTTTTCCATTAGTACCTGCGCGACACGACTCTACCGGCCCGGGCAGTACGATATTGTACTGGACTGCTTTTCCATTACAAGTCACGATCCTCTAATGTGGGAGGAGTCCCACACACAATGCGAGTTTCTATATGCTTTGCTTGGATTCTGCAGAAAACCACAGAAGAAGACAAATACCATAGAAGAAGACCAACACGAAGATAGAAGACTTAACTTTTTACCTGAGGCTCGGATTATGGTTATTTGTGTGAAATAGACTCATTGAAGAGATCAAGATAATTTGTTGGAGGGCAAGACGAAACACCCTGGATCACATCAGACCAATCAATGGACGCCAGCCTGTGTACATCACGCTACCCGCACGGCCGGACACGCTTAGAACCACAACGAAATAGGTACGAAAAATGTAACCTCACGACAAATCCTAATGGAAACGCTCTGTTTCTGGGTATAATCATGTGAGGCCGGGTGGAGTAGGTATTAGTGGAAAAGCGCCATATGTCAACAGGCTCTCTGACCACCACCAAACGTTCTTACACTTTAATAAACGTGCAATGACTACACCAGAGGCAATGAAGGTGAAACGGCACATTGATTGTAGAAGTTTTTGAAACACCAACATTCCAGTCATTGAATGACCTGCTGAGCGCTGCCACCCCAGGTTTAATTTTTAACAAACAAACTTTGCCAGATTTAACAGAGAAATTCAGTCCCACCTGATAAGATTAATTTTATCCGGACCATGTTAGCAGAAGTCATACATAAGCATAGAGCAGTCACTTGTTGACAAACTGTTGTTGCCAGGGATTCTTAATTTCCTTTTATTTGTCACGAGATTCTAAAGTTCTCATTGCATTCTAATTTTAAGCACTGTGAAATTACCAAGGAAATGTCCCTAGATACAAGAGATGTCTTTTTCAAATATTTTCACAGACCAATGTGATTTCCATAAAGTAGGGAACAATCTGCCCCTGTAAGCCACTACTCTTAATTCATAAGCTGAACCACCAAGCCAGAACATGGTGATGCACTGCACTCCATGACCTCAATTCACAAACCACAAATAAACCTTTGTTATTAGAGACAGTTCATTAAATCCCAGTGCACCTTTAACTAATGCCAAGTGCCTAACAATGGACATTTTTCAGTTTACATGCAACAGGTTCACATACTAAATAATGCAAGAAAACTAATGAACTGTCACATGACCACCAAGTCATCCATCACTGACCCTGAGCTGAAAAGGTCAGCTGTAGTTAACCTTATTGGCTTTAATTGTTCCCATATGCAATCAGCCACACTCACATTCTCTGAGGGCAACAGCGTACATATTGTCGAGTACACAGCGAGTCTACTCCACATCCTGCCCTAGTGCATTATGGAGGAGATTTCATCACTGCTGCATTGTAAAAAAGTTAACTGAAAAGTTGGAGAGAGGTTACTGACTGGTAAAAAGCAGAATTCCTTCTCATCAGTTATGTAAACACATTTAGATTGAGAAAAGTTCCATACCATTAATCTGAATCACAGGGTACACACATACAACCGGCACACAGGCACATGTGAATAGTTTTAATACTTCTGCTTAAAAACTTGACCAAATGTAAACATATCTAAACAGTTTGTTTTGTTATTCAAAGATGATTTATACATTTGTTAAGTATTTAAGTATTTTGAAGAATCTAAATGTTCCCAATTATTTTTGTCATATCAAACATGTTAAAACAAATTGATGGATTTTAACTTCATTACTGCATTTCTCAAAGTTGGCTTCATTCACGTACCACTTGTGTCCTACAGGCATATTATTTCCATATAAAGTGTATTTGATCAAACTAAAAAATGTATATATAACTTTTTTTTATTTCACAATGAATCACAGTGATTCTGTTAGACTCCCTTTAGAACACCCCCCACCCCTCCACCAGTGGCAGCCTTGGCTATTTAATGTTGTGAGCTTCTTGAATGCATCTTCAAATTTGCTATCTGCCCACATCATACTGCTAAAAAACAACTGAAAAGTTGTAATCACACTTCCCTGGTGGTATATACAAGGATATGATCAAGTTTATAGTTTGTCTGAGGTTTGGGCCTAATTTAGCCATCCATCCATCCATTTTCTACCGCTTTTACCTAAACGGGGTCGTCGGGGGGCTGGAGCCAATCCCAGCTCACAATGGGCGAGAGGCGGGGTACACCCTGGACAGGACGCCAGTCCATCACAGGGGCCTAATTTAATCAATATATATAAAGGAATGGAGAAAGCTCTGCCTGAATCGTCTTGGCCATAATAAAATTATCAGACTACTGTTCATTTTTATTGTCCACTGAATTGAAGCTATGTATCAGGGTGGTTGTTGACCATTAACTGTGTACTCCTGTTCTTTAGACAAACAGCAGGTTATAGTATAATTATAGATCTATGGAGCTTAAAATAATGGGACACTGGATTGAGGATGGGAGCCTTTCCCCATTAGTCTTGTCTGTCTAAACTCTTATGTGAATATACCTTTTCCTGCTGCCAATGAGCTGCCTTAGCAAAGTCTGTCTTATGAGAAATATTTATCCATGACAAAAGTAGAAGTTAATTAAAACTCCAAATCCAAATGTGCTTTAAATCTTATGTAATTCCTTAATAACAAACAAAAACATTCAAGCAAGGATGTTATTCCTTTTCTGGCCTTTCTAACATTATAATATCAAAGCAAAAGGCTACGCATATCTGCATAACTCTTACCAGATATGTTTCTTCAACTACACAAACATCCCTTTATAATTTTCCATCTGATCTTCAACACTCAGACTCACCTGCTTAACACAGCTTCTTTATATTATTATCAGTTTTAGGAGAAGATTGTTTAAGAATGCCACCAATCGACCTTCAGACCCACTTGCAGGATTTATTTCATCAGATGCATGCTCTGGCTCCAGTGGTGCACTACATACTAAAATGATGGCTGGATATGTCTGACAGAACTTGTTGAAATTTATTGTAAAAACTATCAAATATTCAGTATTTATGAGATGAATATTTTGTGTACTTTACAATTTTGTCAAAAATAAAGTAATTCATTTTGTACATAAAGCTGTTTTTAATATTTAATTCTTATTGTATTTATAACCATGTGCATCACTTTAAAAATAAAGACAACCTTAATGTGGTGCATATTATTATCATCAATATTAATAATTAATTTTTATTCATTCTTTGGCATTATGCTTGCTATTTTTCTTAATCTTTGTCTCTCTTATTTTGTGTGTGCACATGGCCCATCATACTAATGACCTTTTCTCTGTAGCTACCTATGCTTTTTTGGGTGAGCTGTTGTCTCCTTTTAACTCACATAAAGATTGATAAATGATCAAAAATGACTTGTGGTAAATGAGGGCTGCACGATGGAGTTTGCATGTTCTCCCTGTGTTAGCATGGGTTCTCTCCGGGTACTCTGGCTTCCTCACACAGTCCAAAGACATGCACCTTGGGGATAGGCTGATTGGAGACTAAATTGCCCATAGGAGTGAGTGTGAATGCGCATGGTTGTGTGTGTTGGTCCTGTGATAGACTGGTGATCTGTCCAGGGTGTACCCTGCCTCTCGCTGGGATTGGCTCCAAAATCTAATTTGCTTTAACAAAAAAAAAAAAAAAAAAAGACTGGCCCCATGATTAAATACCAAGAAAGGGAAGTTTAGATATGCCTTTAAGTTGTGAAAAAAAAAACTTTTTTTTCCTCAAGTCATTTATTTTTGGCTGAACAGCTGCCACTTCACTTCTCTCTCACATACACAAACACACAAAAAAAGATTAAGTTTAATTTTTTTAACTTTATTTTTAAAGCACTTTTACAAGATTAAAAATGCAAAGTGTTTGTCACAATATTTCAATATAAATATAAATTAAATCAAAAAAGTTTTACTACCACTATTTAGTGAAATGTAATGACAATCATTTTAACATTTTTATAAATTATTATTGCCCATGTACTAACTTTGTAGCTGAAGTTGTACGGATCATAGAAATATAAAACACCTCAGGATATTCAGAGAAATGACCATAGACAACAATAACTGTGGTTGCAAGCAGACCATTTCCATTTTTGTTTTTAAAGGGTTAATTAATAAAAACTCTTTCTAGACAAGAATTTTATTTCTTTCTTTTCTGCTCATTAAACTATTCCAATGCTAAACTGGATTATTTTCTGTCATTTAAGCACAACCAAGCTACAATTCAGTGCCCACAAGGACTAAGATAACACATTGTTAGCATAACTGTTGTAGACTAACTTACAATAAAATAAAAAAAAACAGATTCTAGATTCTCCTTATTACCTTGAAAGTAGAGGCATACACTTGATTTGATAGGCAAAATCCCCAAGGAACCTTTAAAAGCAAAACCAAATCAATTGGAAAATCTTTTTTTTTTATTTTTCTCAGGGAGATGAGAGAGGTTCCTCAGACCTTACATAGTTTGTGATTAGGAATGAAATATAAATCAAGGAGAATTTGTTCTTGTTCAAAGTTCAAATACAATTAATAACTAGAGAACAAGCATTAATCACCTGTATCACTGACTTATACAAGCATGCATGTCACTAATAAAGCAAGCAGATACTGTATAATGAATTTATAAAAGCTGTCCATTTAATTAAACTCCTTGCAAAGTGGGGCGGTAGAAGCTCTGTAAAATTCAGCGCAATAGTAACAACAATCTTCCTAAGGTGGGACAAATTTGTCACGCTGACATAGTTTAGTTTCTACACTCTAGGTAAATGTACTTTTATCGTGTAAAGGCCCACTGAAGACTTAACACTAAAAACAGTAATAGGTCTCCCTCCATTCTCACTTCACGCATAACTGATTTCACTTTAAAATAATAACTAAAGGTGATCTTTGGATTTATCTTAACAATATATTATTGATACTTTCCCCTATAACATGCATGTAGAAATCAATACATTTGGAATACATTAAAATATAATGCCGTGTACAAAACAGCAGTCAAAATTACCATATCAATAAATGTTTGATGTTACTTGGAATCATCAGCATTTTAACATCCAAAAATGTTCATTAAAAAAAGGAGAGTTAACAGTTAGAGTTCTTATTTATAAAGTTGTTAGAAAATGCAGTTACATAATAATGCACTACTTCTTAAATTTAATCACATGAAGTTACATTATTTTACACACACACACATCCCCCATACTCACTGGCAAATTTTCATGTGTCATAACCTTCTGGCAGCTTCAACTGCTTTCTAAAACAGACTATGAGCAGGAGAAAATTGCCCATAGTGCCAGAACACTGTTTCTGACTTCTTTAGTTTATCCAAATCAGCTGTTAAAAGGTTGCAGCTTGTAGAATTATCAGGATGTCTCTGCGGGAAACTTTCCAGCACAGTCCATCTTCTGAAGAGGAGGAAGGCTCTCTATGAATCAGCTGTGTGCTTGCACAGCCAGTGTTATTTGAGATGGAATGTACTATGGTGGTATCTTAATTCACATCAACAGCAGATGGAAATTACATTAGTCTTGCCTTGAATACTATCTCGAAGAGATGTTTCCTCTGCATCACTTTCTAAAACATGCAATAAAAAAAATAAATACAAAATAACATACATACACATATATAAAAGATTTTTAATATAACTTCTTTTTAAAAAGTGTTGCTTTTTTGTGTTAGTCAGATATTCAAAAAGTCAAATAACTTGTAAAAATAATATTTACCAGAGCTCTAAATTAAGATATTAAAAAATACCCAAAATAACAAGAAAAAAAAAACACTTTGTTTTCCCCTTTTTTAAATCATTTCATACTATTTAAATTGAAAAAAAAAAACTGATGATGATGGAATAACCAATTCCTAGGTTGTCATTCCTTCTTAAAACATACGAGACACTTTGACATTGAGGCTAACATGAAATGTGTCATGTGTTATTTTGTCCCGATCCCTTTGCAAATATGTTTGAAGGCCTTTGCAGTTTCATTTTCTGTTGAAAAATTTGTCTGATATTCTTTTCTGGAGGTCAACACTACAAGCAGGTCAGTCAAGTACATCTACAATGTATCCTCCTCTTTAGATACGTGCAGAAAAAAAATATTATACTCACTATAAAGGTTATAAAGTGTGTTGCTGTTAATTTCTCCCCCCTAAATATAGCTCAAAATAGGGCCTCCTGTAAAGAAAATCAAGACAAACAATGCAAGGGAAATTATATTATTCAAAACTATATTATTTATCAAGCTACATATCATAAACAGCAAGTGATGTTCCAGGTAAGTGCAGTACTTTCTAATTCTTACATTGCACTTGCTCTGCTATGGACACACTCACCAGCCACTCTCTTGATTATTGATCACATCCACCTGTCGTCAAATGCCTCTCTAGCTATATATATATATATATATATATATATATATTCATTAGATCACTACTCATTCCCTGTCAGACATTGAAACAGCTTAATCCTGTCATCCCCTTTCCTTTCCCTGGCTGCAACTCACCTACCTGCCCCTGTTCTGAAAAATTAGCTCCAATCCCAGCCTGTTCCCCGAACTTCTCAGCTTGACTTCCTGATTCTGATCCTTGCCTGTCTTCTGGACTCCCCTTTGATTTACCCACTCTCTGACTCTTTGTGAAATCTACTATTAACATCAAGTTTGATAATAAATCATTGAAACTTTTCCATCCGTTTCTGAGACGTCTTTTCTTACACCTATGAAGTAAAAAAAAAGTGTGCACAGTAGTGCCAGTTGTTTATTTTTCAGGTGAAATATAGTCTGCCTGTGAGCACCCACCACATGGACAACTTTGTCAAACAGATTTTTGTAGTGCCATGTGGAAATTGGGTAAGTATTCAGTGGGGAGAAGAATTTAATCATCATGATATCATTAAAAATTTTAAACAAAATGTGGGAAATTGTAAAACATTTTAGATTCTTGTTGTCATTATTATTAATATTTGATTACACTTCAACACTTAGATTAATTAATTATAAAAAAACATAATTTTCTGTACTGCTTAATCCAAAGCATGTTCATGGGGAAGAATCCCTTTTAATTCCATTTTGTTTAGTGCCACTAAACACAAACGTTAACTCAGGACACTTTACAGACACATCGATATTTGAGCAAATTCATAATCAATAGCTGAGCTAACAAAACCAACAGCATCAAATCTTGACTTTAATCCAATCTAACATCCTAAAGATGCATGAGGCAACAGTAGAAAGGGAAAACATCTTTGGCACAACCCGACTCAGGGAGGGAAGCCATCTGTTTGGTGGAGAGGACAGGAAAGACAGATTAACATGAACTGCAAGTTTTATCCTGGAAGACCTGAAGAAAAAGGAGACATATGTTAACAGTGTCAGTATCGTCATGTTGGTGCATTCCTCCCATTTTATTCTCTGGGAACCTCTGGAATCACAGGTAAAGTTGCAGTCTGAAACCAAGCGTGTCTATTTGGGATATATGGATCAATGAGATTTTTAATATACAGTCGAGCTTGGTTATGGATAGCTTCATGAAATTAAATTAAATTAAATTAAATTGAAATGAAAAATACTTTATTGATCGCAGAGGGAAATTCAGATAGTAGTAGTTTTTATTTATTTATTTATTTTTTTTATACGTTTGGATAAGTATTTTAAACCCTATCCTAGTTCCTGGTAGTTCTCATCAGAACCCTCGCTGCAGCATTTTGGATTAGAAGACATTCCAGGGCATATTTAGAACAGCCCATAAATAAGGTATTGCAGTAATCCAATCTTAAAGGAAGAAAAGTATGGACTAATTATGCTGCATCTCTCTAGGACAGGCTGTCCCTTTTTTCTTTATTTGGCAATATTACTTAGTCAAAAGAATGTGGTTCTGGAAAACTGCTTGAAATGGGATCCAAAAGACAAATCTAGTCAAGAATAACTGGAACCTCATTGTAGTACTGGAAGTACTTTTAATTTACATTGCTAGACAAATTTGTCCTAAATTTTTACACCCAAAAACAACAACAGTTTGCATTTCAAACAAGGCAGAGCATTTTCAGTGCACAGTTTCCTGGTACACCGATTACACTGATGCACACTTCAGAGCTTAGCTAACAGTTTTGCCAGCTGAAAGAATTTTGCATTATATTTACTGAGTTTTCAGACCATTCTAGCAGGTCTGTTAAAAAAAATCCAAACACAGATTTAGCAACTTTCTCTGGGGAAATTGAAGACTTTTGGAGACAGACATAAAAGAACATATACATCACCCTTTTCAATGAGCAGCAGATGCTACTGCAGTTGCCTCTCATGCCCAAAAGAACACACAAAGAGTCCTAATGCTCACAGAATTCATTTCAGCCTCCAGCTGCAATCAGAGCTAAAGATGTACAACCTGTCCTTGTGACCAAAATAAACACAAAATGCCTAATCTCACAAAGGCCTATCCTGTCCTGACCCACTATCAGATATGAATGCCTAATAATTTCTCAGGTGTCTATTCTTGAAACTGCAAAGTAACTTTGACCTTAACTAAAAAAAACAAAAAAAGAAAAAAAAAAAAACTTTGACCTTAACTTGCTTTTAATTTATTAAGTATACAGTTGTTCCATCCATCCATCCATCCATTTTCTACCGCTTATCCCAGAGCGGGGTCGCGGGGGTGCTGGAGCCAATCCCAGCTCGGGCGAGAGGGCGAGAGACAGGGTACACCCTGGACAGGTCGCCAGTCTATCACAGGGCCACAGTTGTTGCAGCATTTTATTAATATTTTATCTTATTTTTAAAGGTTTTGCTGCCTTTTACTTCTTTTTTATGCTTTTATTGTTTCTGTTAAGCATATTTAATTGTTTTGTACATGTAATGTCTTGGCTTCACGGTGGCGCAGCTGGTTACCACTGTGTCCTCACAGCAAGAAGGTTGCCGGTTCGATCCCCGGTGTGAGCGGGGCTCCAACCGGGATCCTTTCTGTG
>JBAMHV010000019.1:4836704-4851106 GCA_037177535.1 Pseudomugil gertrudae
TCAGAGCATCCTCAGCATTGTTAGACCAGGTTTTAACAGTCTCTCCAATGACAGGCTGTTGCTGAACGATGGGCCCTTTCTGGTGGAGCAGTTGACAAAAGCTAGCAGTTCCATGTCTTCCTTCCAGATCCTCTCCCCAACAGAACACGTTCAGGATGACACCAACGCTGGCCAACCAGCACTGCAACTCCACCTCCCCCCAGGTCTCCACTGAACCGTTCACTGCAGTCTGCACGGACCGTCGTGAAGCCGTGTACAGACTCATTACAGTCTGTTCATGCAGTGTTCATGCAGCCATGTCTCAAAGAAGCACATAAAACTGCACTCTGTATTCTTCCCGAGACCCAGTTAGCACCTGGAGCTCATCAGTTATGTTAGCTAGTAATTGCACGTTGGCCATCACAACAGTTGGAAGAAACGGTTTTCTCTCTGCTTCACTCCTGCCCTGCATCTTCATCTCTTTCTTTTCAACTCTGTTGGGATTTGAAGTGTTATTTCACCGATAATCTTGAATTTGGAGAGCATTATCAGTAAATCCCGGTGGTAAACAAGTCTCGTTGCCATCGAGACTCTAATAACAAGTCTTGAAATAGCTGAAAAAAGATATGCAGAGAGACTCCCGTGTAGCACAACTTCTGCCAGTGCAAAAGGTCTTCTTGAACAACCCGCACTGACAGCTGATGTCTTAAAAAAGACATATATATTACAAAAATCATGAAACATGAGAACAGTTAACACAGAGCTACTACTGTTTGCTACCACCTAGCAGCGCAATGTGAATGAATAATAGGACACTGACATCAAGTGGAGGATTTGAAGTATCTCGGGGTCTTGTTCACAAGCAGGGAGGGAAAGAAGCGTGAGATTGACAGACAGATGGGTGCTGCGTCTGCAGTCTGCAGTCCGGTCTGTCGTTGTAAGGAGGGAGCTGAGCCGGAAGGCTAAGCTCTCAATTTACCAGTCTCTCAATGTCCCCACCCTCAACTATGGTCACAAGCTGTGGGTCTGGACCAAAAGAATGAGATCCCGGATACAGGCGGCCAAAATGAGTTTCTGTAGCAGGGTGGCCGGTGTCTCCCTTAGAGATAGGGTGAGAAGCTCGGCCATCTGGGAGGAATGGAGCCGCTGCTCCTCCACATCGAGAGGAGCCAGATGAGGTGGCTCAGGCATCTGATGCCACCTGAACCCCTCCCTGCTGAGGTGTTCCGGGCACATCCCTGTGGGAGGAGGCCCCAGGGGAAACCCATGACACGCTGGAATGATTACATCTCACTGCTGGCCTGGGAACTCACTTCACTGGTGGAGCAGCTGACCATAGCTAGCAGTTCCATATCTGGGAATGCCCCCCCCTATTTTCTAACGCTTATCTGACCTCGGACAAGCAGTAGAAAATAGATGGATGGATATGAGAACACTGAAATAAAACATGTGAGCGAGTCCACTGCCAAGCTCTTATGCTGCATAATTTATTGGAAGTGGTGACAACCAAATATATTTGGAAAACAATATAAGACATCTCTTGTATTCTTTAATTATGGGTTAGAGGAAACATTTCTAAAGAGTTTGATATACAATATGTACATGTCATGTAAAAATTGTCAGTAAAAAAAGTAAAAAGCCGATATTTTTCAGTATCTCATTTTAATGCCAAAAATCGGCTGATAGTATCGGTATGCCGATAATATCTAGGGTTCCCCCTGTAGAGTTTTATATTGTTTTGTCAATGGAGAGTGGTTGCAAAGTTGCCCATCCTGAAGGCAATACACAAGCAATTTGTTTTCTCCAACAGAAGACACAGCTCCTGTAATCCCTCAATTTGCAGTCTTGTCTTATCAAACTAGTTCTGATGACTTTGCCACGAAGCATCTTTGCATAATGCCTACCCGGTAACATCTCAGACACACCAGCCAGCTATGATGATTTTTCCCTAATAAGCAGCTTCAATGCTGGTAGAGTCTAACTAAAATATTTCTTTTTTGTTATCACAAAAACCAGCCCACCCCAGAAATTTGTGCTATTCTAGCACTAATGCTGTTGGTGCAGCATAAAGAAATGCTTACGTCAGCGGATGGAGCAGAATTTTGGAGATGAACAAGATCATATTTAAAAATCAACTGCTAATGTAACAGCTTCACAGCTTATAGAACAAGAAAGAGAAACTGAACTTGACCAATAAATGATATTTTTTAACCAGCACTTGTTTAAAACTGTTTACTGGTTTATTTATTACATTATTTTAAAGGAAATGTTAATCATACATTTTTTTTTTTATGAGAGTATTTTTTTTTCTGCACTCTCCTCCAACCTTCAGCCAACAAAGGTTGGAGGCTGTCTGTATATGGAAAAATAAACCAATTCTTAATCTACCTGGCTCAAGCATCTGCCATGAACAGCACCCACTTATGTTGAATAGGGTGAGAACAGGCAAAGGGTTCCTAAAAGACTTTCACACCAGTGAAATGTCGACATGGTGCTGATTGCCAAACCCACTGAAAGCAAAGATTCAACAGTAGCAGATAAAGGTTGGATTCACCTGAGCTGCTGAGAATTGTGTCACTAATGATTCTATATTTTTTAAAAAATTGAAAGGAAAAAAAAAGTCAAAGCCAGACCAATGCGTCCTTTCAGTGTTCACAAAAAAGGTTGTATTGCAGGCTTTATTTTAATAGATAAACCATAACAAAACAAAAACAAATAAATGTTCAACAAAACAATAATTCTGCTTCAGAAAAAGAACAAAAGTCTTTGCTAACTTTGAGAGAAGTGGAGCTGGATGTGAGGTTACATGTTGATCTTGTCAGCTACTGAACAACCACCACAATGCTTGGAAACCAGAGGAAGATGGTAGGATGAATACCAAAAATTAAGTTCCGATCACTAGATTTAGATAAGCTAACACTGAAATCAATAGTCATTGGGTTTTTATGTTGCCTGGCAACCAATAAAACCGAAACCATTTCTCTCTTGCCTTCGTAGAGGTGCTGATGCAATGTTTTTTTTTTCTAGTAGAATAGATTATTGTAATGCCCTGCTTTCTGGTCTTAAAAAATGAGTATTCTAAAAAAACAATTACTCCAGAACTCAGCAGCACACATTCTCATGAGGATCAGGGGGTGCAAACATATTATACCAGTTTTAAAATTGCTGCATTGGCTCCCCAGGTGTTTTAGGATTGATTTTAAGGTTGTTTTACATGTTATGTCTTATTGGACCTGGTTTTCATTTTATATATCTGCTTTTCTTTTACATTATGCATCTTCACTGGCCCTGAGGTCTGTTATTGGCCTTTTAGTTGCTCCTCAAGTAAAGACCAAACCTTACAGCAAGGACTGTTTCCACCACTACAGGCCTCAACCATTGCCTGCCAGGCATTCTCTGGGCTCATGTCAGAGACATCTCAATAAAATCTCTGTGAATTATTTCAGTGTCTGCAAATATACACTACTAGTCAAAAGTCTGGACACAGTTTCTTATTAAATCCAATAGGAACGTGTGTCCAAACTTTTGACTCGTACAGTACATATACAACTTTTTATGTTAAAGTCAAAATGATCACTGAAAACTTTACAGTTAATTATATAACATGGAGCATCATTGACTTCACAGTCTCAAAATAGGATTGATGAGGATATAATGATAATTTACAACCAACATATTGATCAGTAAACATTGTTATTACAACCCTTTTAACAGTAGCCTGATCTTACATATACAATATATGTGAAGCTAGTTCTCTAGTGTAGCTGCTTAAAAACAACAGAGAAGTCAAACAAATTAGACACAAACATGTTTTGTATATTTTTCTCCCATGTTCCTTTTTTTATCATATGGATTACACAAACAAATCAACCCTAAAGTAGTTCTTTCACTTAGTTTCTGACCAAATTGAGGCATATTTATTAAAGGAAAAGCAAAAAGAATCAAATTAAACATGTATTAGAGGGACATATAATATAGCAAATACATAAACTTAACAGAAAATAAAAACATGATACAAGAGAACTTCCTTCCAAACTGTTGGAAATAGAATACCAAAGTGTGCCACAGTCAAATCTACATGACAACTTGACAACTTTAATTGAGGTCATGAGAATTTTGGTACCTGATAATGGGCTCAGGGGCCAGAGATAGTAGTCAAATGCCTGAATAAAGTATCTCAGGAGGAGAAATTCAATCTACCTTAACATCCAGCGAACTGACCTAAAAGAATGACATCTATCTGCATTGAAGTTGTAGTGTCATACAATGTCTTGTAGTTTTGTTACAAACATAATGGAAAATTTGCTTGTTGTGAAGTTTTCTTCAATGCAATGATGACTCTATTCTTGTCTGATTCACAAACTATACAATTTTATGATGAATTTGACCCAGTTAAGCACACACACACACACACACACACCATGAAGCCATGGTGCCGTGAAGAATGAATTGTCTTGCTAAAATAACCACAGAGCCCTGTTACATAGAAGCTGTGTTTATTGTCAGCTGCCATTTGGTGTGTTGCAACATCTTGCAGCATCACCATTACTGAGTGGATGAATCATAATCACATCATATCTGCCGACATGAATAGCAGCATGGATAGCTGGGCTGGATGATGTTAAACAGTGGTCTGTACTAGTTGATAGAGCTATCTTATCTGAGAATATTTTTCCTTTTTAAAAATATGTTCCTGGTTTTGGCTTTGCTCAGAAATTTTCACATTTTAGTGAAATTGGGTTAAAGAAGACAAAAATGCCCTTTGTACAATACTGTGTAAATGTTCAAACTAATTTAGATTTTTAAAGTTTTGTTTCTTTTTACAACATGTGTTATTTTTTAATTGGCCAAAACGTCACTGATTGATATTAGATGGAGTCACTTTAATAATGAAAAAAAATTTGTTTGAAGCCAGTAACCACTCTTTACTATATCTTATACAATGATTGAATGATGTCACCTGCACCTTGATGAACATGTCACCACGGCGACTGACAGGCTCTGCCGGCACCTAATGCTGTCGCCATCTGAAAGGCACTCACCTGATTTACCGCCGTGATCGCTTCGCTTGTCCTCATCATTTTTTAAAAGCTCCTGAAGTGTCATTTCCTGTGCTATGCTTGACTTGAATCTGAGGAAATGAAGCCTGAGAGAGGTGAGTTATTACCCACGGTGACTTTTATACTAATTGAGATCATTATGCTATGCAGCACAGCAAAGAGAGTGCCGAACAGACTCCCAGTGCACGTTAACCCCCAAAAAACAGAGCCCTAATTTGTCAGTTAACCTTAAATGTCAAGGTGAAACTGCTGGTGAAATGCAAAGGTGGAATCTAAATTAGTGGCATAAAAAAAAAACACTCCCATGACCCCAATCTGTACAGTTCACGGTCTTTGTTTAGATTTGATTTTTAAGTGGGTTATTTTAATTGTAAGTGACCCTAAGACTGAGTTGCTTGGTTAGTTCATTCTGTTAACATCCAACCATGCAAAGGTAGATGTCTAATCAAATGTCACAGTTCGCTTGCAAAGTCACTGACCTGCAACATTCTAGTTTACTAAAGGAGGATACTGAAGAACAGGACACTGCATTACCATGATGTATGGCAGTGAATGAACTGCATAGTCTCTGAAATAGGATCCATGTAGTCTCGCCAGCAGATAATATGTGGAAGGCTGTAAAGACGATTTCATCCCTCTGAGTGTGAGTGAAAAAAAGAGAGAACAGAATGAAGCACAGAGCAAAATGGAACCCAAATCCCCTGAGAATAATATGGAGATCTGCCTAACATAAGATCCTTGCGGTAATGCAATTTAAGTTAGAAGGAAAAAATGTCAGGGTAATCTCATCAGTCCGTCAGAGAGAGGGATGTCAGACGTAGCCTGTGGCGAGCCTCCAGCAGGGCCGCTTCTATCCTTCACTGCGTACCTCTCTGCTTCCCCTCTCCCTCTTTTTCTTCCTTTCTTTTCATCTCAGAGCCATGCCATCAATGCATTGTGCCACCGTCTTCTGTCAATACTTGTAACTGTGCAGACTGTGCAACAAAATCCTGGGGATAAGAACTGCGCGACGTCAGAGACAAAAGGCCATGTAAACAAAAATTTGCATGAGGAAAAAAGGCCTTGCCATGTCAAAAACTGACAGATTAGGCCTCAGGTACCATATGCAGAATGTCACAAGGTCATCTCTGTATGAATACAATAAACCCTGCAAAAGAAGGGTGAAATGACATGCGAGGAAACATCCAGTTTGTCAGATGTTCCTTGAAGGCTTGGTCTTATGGAGATTGGATCTGTAATTCACTGGACCCTGTAAGCTCTAGGGGATGGAGGAGAGGGCACTGAAATCCCTAATGTGGACTAGAGGTAGTAGCTGGGTATGTACTCAGACAGGAGGAGATCCCTTTGTAAAGTTTATTTAGAAAGCTTTGGGCCACCCTCTTGCTTAGGTCACAAGCCTGCTGGGGAGAGCATTTCAACAGGGACAAAAACACAACAGAGGTGACACGATGTGGAAGTTATTTAACCAAGTGATGAATCTGAGAAAAAGATAATCTTCTGGAAAACAACACTTCACTTTCCCACAAAAACTAATCGTATCCAGATTTAGTCCCTGACTCTTGATGAGATATGCTGACTGTAGACTTATTGGAAAAAGTGGAAATCCATAATTGCTGTCAGCATTTTCAAAAGTGACGCCCGAGGACATTGGAGGGTGTGGAAAAGTAGCTGTACACCATATCAGAGAGGGAGATAAGGCCAGATTGTGCTGTATTGATTCTAGATAGGCATCTACTCTCTAACACAAGCTGCTGGACTGCTTGCAAGCATTTCAGAAGGCCTGATAGGTTTAGATGTGCATGCCCCCCCCACCCTGCTGTGCTGCAGTGAATGTTACTACACATGTTACTGTAAAAAAAGATAAACAATGTGGAAAAACTTAAAAATAAACATTATTTTCAAAAACATATTTTAATAGTACAATGCTCTAGAACTTTTAGAACTTTTTATATATGTTACAACAGTAGTTAATGACTTCATTAGCTTCATTACGTTCAGCTGTTTTTCCATGACTGGCACCAACTCTGATTGTAAGTATTTTAAGAGCATCTCTGGCATATATGTCAGTTTTGCAATATGCATTTTTGTAAAAATGACCCTAATCTTTACCTGTGCTTCAACTTTTAGGTTTTATCAGTTTTGGTTGAGTAACTTTTTGTGTAATCTTATGAAGACTTACATGTATTAATGCTGACTTTTTCTGTTTCTGTTTTTCTGTCTGGCCCAGAATAGGGATTTGGTTTTGTGAGTGGAGCTTTTAAAGTGGCCTGAAGACAATAAATTCTTTATACAATAGACAAATGGATTGGCGGGTCATGTCTCTTGCTTTTTGCTTGCTGTATAGAGTTTTGTAAAATCCTGTCTGAAGGCACAGGCAGGTGAAGAATAAGTAACACAAGTGACTTTAAAAAGAACAGGCTTCATCCTCTTGACACCCAAAACTTTAATTTTTTGTGTATTTACACTTATTTGTGATTTTTGTAAAGCATATAAGCATAATAATTCTAGGATTTTTTTCCTCTCGATACAAGAAGTATTTTCTGATCAAAAACGTGTGAAAAGTTAGTTTAAGTTAGTGAATAAAATAAGGTCACTAGTGTGCAATCAAGTATGAAGCTCGTGTTTATCTCCAAAAAAAGGACAAACACACTTTGTAAAATGTAAAATGTAAAAACATCATATCACACACTGCACACACAACTTTCCTGCACAGTTCTGCACATAACAACATATATAGGACAAAAGCTTCTGATATGTATGTGGATTTTTTTTTGTTAAAAGTAAAAAAAAAAGACAGCAGGGAGTAATTGCTTTATTTATTTTAGCTATTACTAGGTAGTTTATAGTAAATATTCCCACTAAATGTATGTATTTTTATTCAGTTTTTGTGGTAAATATAATATAAAGTATGATTCAGTGTTTACATATAAGTAGGCTATGTTACATTAATTTCTGTCTTAGAAACTTATTACCCTACATATTTTTAAAGTATGAATACCACATATAATTAGACAAGACTTTTGTATGAAAAAGCACTTGTAAAATAAAAAAAAACTAAATATGTTAAACAATTAATGTGCAAATTAATCAAAACACGAGTAAAGCATTCCAACAAATTTTAGATATGTAAATAAAATTGTGTAAAATGAAGGAAACTGATAACAGAAAATACATGAGTGAAAATGCTTTGCATTAGGCTTTCTTTCATAGTTCAGTCAGGTTCATCATCACTAGTTCACAATCTTGAAAACCCTCTTGAAAGGAGAATATATTACAAAAGATGCATATAAATTGGGCACTTGTTTCCCATACAATATGTTTAACAAGTGTCTGAGAGTCACCTTATTCAGTTCAATCATTTCTACATTTCCAGTTCTGTCTAAAAATCTTGAGACCCCTCATTTCTTTATGTATTGCTTCCATAAAACCAGGTCTGCCTTAATACTTAGATGTAACTCTGAGAATGATATTTTTTCAATATGAAAACATAATTTTACTTAGATATAAGTTTTCAGTCTGTTCAATAAAGCTATTGACATTGATACGGGATAAGGAAGAGGAAATAAGGGATTTATGAAATACTGATTCTTACGTGCTTTAGAGTACTCTGAATCACCACAGTCAGTAAAGTCTATTATTTTTTCTTACTTACTTAGTGCCATTATTGTTCTGTGCCATAAATTTGTTGCTTGACCTGGTAGCATTGGAGAGCATTTTCCAAGTTGATATTGGGTGCAAACAGTTGTGTAAAATTCTGGCTTTGCCTGCTTTTAATGCTTTTAAAATTCTGACATTGTACATAATTTAAGAAATGCTAAGTTAAGCATCTCTTTGTGGCAAAGCCTTTGTGCCAGGGCTGAGCTTTGGAGTTCTTCAGCTGAGGTTAACCCCTGGCCAGCAGAAACAATTAGCCTTTAAAGATTAGTCCAATAAATAAAGCACAGAACAGACACAGATGCATTTGTTGCTGCAACTTGTGAAAGAGGTTTGACCATATAAATAGAAGAAAAGGCCTTTGTAGAAGAAACAATGAGATGCTTTAATAGACCGACAGACAACAGTTAACTGTTGTCAACCTCTGGGAATCAAAAAATGCCTATTACTGAAATCCCGAGACAATTACAATGGCTACACTGTCTCATGGCTTTAAGAGGTATAAATATTTAAACTTCTTTATAGTGCTTTTTTCCTTTATGCTTTTTGCTGAATTATAAAATATACTGAAACCAACTGATTGATTTGGTACATAAAGGTTCACTGTAGCCATTGTAAAAGTAACACAACTTTGCATTCTTCTTAACCTTTTAATGTTTACACAAACAAAGTTTTAGTCAAGAATAATCACAATAGACTTTTTGGCATGTGGTTGAAATTTAAGTAAATAAAAAACAGTGCAACAGTGAAGTCACTGTAATATTTAATAGTGCAAATTTGAAATAGTTAAAACACTTTTTTTGGATTTTACATATCCCAAACCAATTAGTAGATATGACTCAGTTCGGTTAATTTCCACATTTTTTTAAAAGATATTCATCATAGTTACTGCAACATTACCTCTACTAAATGGTAGATCCGGACCTTAAATTGTTAATGTACAACATGGAACAGCTCATGAGGTCACTAAAAAGCTCAAAAGAGACTGTAGGAAATATAACACCACTCCTCATTTGGGTCAATATATATTTTCCTCACAAGTCTCCAGTCTCAATGACATTGTCTCCCCACTTAAGTTAAATGACAGGTTCATCATAATAAATAGTTTATTTTTTAGGGAAACCAAGCGAATTAAATAAGCTTTATCTTGTTATTTTAACAGTATTAACGGTATGCATGTGTCAGAATTACATAAAGCTTAAAAAAACAAAAAGTTTTTTTTTTAGACACAAACAAGCAGTTTTATAATTTAATCCTCAACATGTAATTATGGTCATAAATCAAACCTAACCAAAGAGTTTACTTCTTCTTTGACTCCTGTGACTGAGGTGGTCTCTCTGTCTCCATTACCAGTATCTTCTGTCTGCAAGGTGGTCACTCATCCTCTGTCTCCAGTGGTTCCTTTCTGTGAAATGGTTGCTTCCCTCTCCCTGGTTTCCATTCCCCAGGGAGTCCCAGAAAGGATGCTCCTCCACTTTTGGAAGCTGTCCTAAGGGGATTCTAAAATGGTCCATTTTTCTGGTTCCTATCTTGAAGGCGGAAAATCCTCTTGTGATGTTGGAGTTCATCTTTGGACAGATTCCACTGGACTTTTCTATGACTTGGCCCCAGTCATCATGGCCTCTTAGCCAACCTCTGGAATTTTCAGCATCTTTTGTCACGGCCTACAGGCTACCCTGGAGAAATCCAGCTCCTGTTTCACGACCCCACGGCCACCCCTCTGAGGCATATATGCTGTTCTTCAGAACTTTGTTGCATGGACTTTGTCCTTTGGTCTGGGGTTGGGTGGATTGATCCATGGTGTTGTATGTGCAGTGCTTCACACATTGCTGTGAATCACTTCATCAAGAATTGAAGATCATAGCCCGATGAAGCCAACACAATCACATCATCAGCAAAAAGCAGATCCTCAGTTGTGAGGCCACCAAAATGGATGCCATCAGTACTGGAACTCCATCCATCCATCCATCTATTTCCGTCCATTATCTACTACTTATTCCCTAAATGGGGTCGTGGGGGGCTGGAGCCAATCCCAGCTGACATCGGGCGAGAGGTGGGGTATACCCTGGACAGGTTGCCAGTCCATCACAAGGCCAACACACATATACAAATAATCATGCACGCTCACACTCCTATGGACAATTTAGAGTCTCCAATCAGTCTATCCCCAAGGTGCATGTCTTTGTACTGTAGTTGGAAGCCGGAGTACCCATACAGGAACTCATTCGAAACAAATCTGAGTTACTGTCTGCAATGTGGAACTAAGCACTTGCACTGGTTATACAGTAACAAGACAGCTCAATCAATGAACAGCTCAGATTCATACTCTTCATTGCATTTTCTACTATGTATGTCTGACCCTCAAGAGATTAGTTCTGGATTTTCTAAAATGATCTTCTGTCTGTAGATATTTTACAAAAAAAATTTTAATATAAATTTTTGTCTCTAGATGAATAAATTATAACATGTCATTATAGTTAAATAAACCATAGAAAGCAGATTTGAGAAAGCTCACCTGACATTTTAAGTATGCTCCAACAAAATACAGTTTGGCTATCTAAACCATATCCTCTACCCTCAACCAAGCATGTATGGTAAATATGTCCAGCTACTTATTGGGATGTTGTTGTGTTCATTTTTCTTTGTTGAGAGTACTGAGCTGTCACCATTTTTGAGGTATGGTTCAGTATCCGAATAAAAGATGATTTACCACAGTTTAAAAGCTAATAATTTAGATCTTCATTTGAATTAATAAATGGCAATCTAAGAGACCTGGGACAGCAAGCCAGAAAGGGTAGCCAATACTCCTCAATCATGCACATCAACACTGAAAACAAATAAAGAAGTCACACCCTAAGAGAGGCACAGCACACAGGACTAATTGCACAACAGGTTGCAAGGTGGTGGATTCACTAGTACACTAACTCATAAGGACAATTACCAACATAGGCAATTTAGAGCCCTTCTTTCCCCACAGAAGTCGTGTGCTGTTCAAGCAATTGACCGCCTTTTAACTGAGCACCTGACTAAAATAATTTATATTTACATTTATTCATACAAGACAACTTTTTAAATTGATATGAATATAGTTAAAGTCTGTTGACTGTGCCGTGCCATTCTGGTGACAAGTAACCATAATTCCTAACTAATTGAAGGGGGCATCAACCCTCCCTCCTGACCACCATGTTGCACCTCCCTATACTCGGCTGTCTTTTCTGCCAGGAGCACTACAAGCTGAGAGCAGCCCCAACCTGCCACAGTACCACCACTTCAACCACAGCTTAAGGCAATACCGTAGCTTTTCCCATCCGACTGCCACATCGACCTCTAGATCTCCTGCCAACCTTTCCTCCTTTCTCTCCTCTGGCTACAGACACAAGTGAGTGTAATCACTCCCACCACAGGTGAACAACATCCGCCATCAGGTCTCAGCACAACACATAAACACTACAGTATTTTTAAGGACATTCCAGGACATACTATATATATATATATATATATATATATATATATATATACAGACTGTTTGAGGTAAACTGTAAATTATTTGTCTGTACTGCAGTCTTTTTCTGCAACATAAACTAACTGCCCAGAAAGCAGTTGAGAAGTCTTTGATTCACTTGCCTGCTTTCTACTTTCTCTAGCACATAAAAGCTGTACTGTGGATGCGCACAAGCTTGCTCAGAGACATACACAAACAAGCACATGCACAATGAAACCAGAACTCTGTGGGTAAGAAATGGAGAAGACGCTGTGGTTTTGTTGTTCTCTTGTCCTCTTTTCTTCCTCATTTATTCAAAGCAGCAAAGCAGCAGTCTGATGCCATCAATCTCAATCGGTCTGCACTTCCTGCGCTGCTCTGATTGGATGTAATGATCTCCACACACTCCACATGTCACTCCAAACACTGATATGTTTTTCCCTCTGACCCATCTGCTTCCTTACTCTGCCATGTGTAGCATTTACCATGGACATGCAGGCGGGACCTTCCTACGCTCTATTCACTCCTCACTACCTCATAATTCAAGGCTATCATCATCCATCCCTGTTGTTGCCTTGATGTGCTTGCTACTTCTGCAACATGTTATTATCACTTACATATGAGAAGCAAAAAAGGTGACTAAAGCTTATTTATCTAAGGGTGTGTTTGTGAAAAAAAAATTACCTTTCTTTACCTGAAGTACCAAAGACAGCAGTAACCTTTAGTAAAAAACAAATCCAAGTATATTCCTCATAGAACACAACATGTTGTTGCCTGGATCCAACATGCACAGATTAAAACGTATATATGTTATTTGTTAGTTAAAAAAACTTGATGCAACAATTTGATGCTAGCAACATGCTTAAACACTTGGAATTGAGTAATGTTTGCCATTAAGATAGTCTTTTTTTTAATGATTTGTAAATTGTTACAGTTTGTCTAAAAAAAATACTAAGGGGTTATTAGTTAGGCTTAGGGCACATGCATGGTGTCAGTGCAATTCTTTGGTAAGAAGTTGTGCGTGGTGAGGTCTGACATCCATCCATCCATAGATTTTCTGAACGGGATCACAGGGGGGCTGGAGCCAATTCCAGCTGACATCGGGTGTGGTGGACAGGTTGCCAGTCCATCGCGGGGCAGGTCTGACATCATCCTGCTGAAATAACTACCGACCACCAAGGAAAACTTGCCGTCTTCATAGTAGTCAGGACATGTGCTCATATTTTGTACCATGAACCCAACATCACTTTTTTCCCTTAGCAGCTAAAACATAGACACATCAGACCTCAGAAAACATGTTTCTCAGCGATGTTTCACTTACAGCTACTTCTTTTGCAGTTTTAGGTTACATTTTGGGATGCAGCAGCAGATTGCCTTAAGTGAAAATTGATTTTGAAAGTACCCTTAGATCAATGCATTGTCTCCTGAGCATTCAAAGGTCTAACTTATCAAAATGTGGTTCCATTTTTTTGCTTTGACACAAGATTTTTCCAGACCTACTAAGGGCCAAATCTACTAAGATCTCAATTTGCATGTACTAATTAGCGTGTGAAATCTAGAATTTAGCGTGTGGGGCGGGACGGTGGTTAGCACGTGATCTACTAAGATTGCTGACGGAAATGACAGCGGGTGCAAAGTGTCGAAGACACGCCTTTTTAAATGAGGATTTAGCATGTGTTATGGTTTGCATCATGACGACTTCACATAACCGCAAGCGAAAGTATAAGTTTGATCCAATGGAATTAGAGATGTTGGTGGAAGAAGCCAACAAATACTTCAAAGAGCTACAGCAAAGTAATTTGATATGTTTTTGTGCACATGTCATTTGATAATGTATATGATTTAGGAACAGCCAGATTATATTTTCTTTACCCGTAAAATCTTGATTTGTTTAACTTTGAAATGTTCTACAGTTCATTAGGTCGCTCTATGTTCATCTTCAGTCGTTTTAAATCAAGGTATCTTTCTTGCTTTATAAAAGTAAATTGAAAATATAAACATTTCCATGAAGAGACTATGAATGAGTCTGTTGCATCTCTGCATCCCTGCTGCACTTGGTTGCTCCATACATGGGGGCGGGTCATTGTTCTCATCCCACCTGGCATCATGCTCCAGCCCATGTTGCTTGGTGATATTATGCAGCAGGTGACTACAATCTGAGCTACTTTTTCCGGCCTGTACAGCAGTGCTCCTCCCGTCTGATCCAAACAACAGAACCTGCTCTTCAG
>JBAMHV010000019.1:4861696-4882286 GCA_037177535.1 Pseudomugil gertrudae
CATTTTACCTTTAAGTATGTGATTGCCTCCAGCATTCTGAGTGACTGGGAGAGCAAGAGCATGCATCTGATCAAAAGAAACATCCAGCTGAATCTGAAAGTAGGTGGCAATACTGGAGGTCAGGGCATGAACTGTCTCCTAATAATGCTAATCATTACAGTTGTAGTCAATTTTAAATATGAAAGACCACAGTCAACAAGTGGGAGTTGCAAGTGACTTAAACATTTATGGAGTAATATTGGTGGTTACGGGCAAACATCTGGTGATAATTGTACATGTCTGTGACCAGATACACTTTTTAGTGCAGTTCAAGTTTCAATATTTTCATCCATCCAACAATCTATTTTCTATATTGTTTAGTTCAATTCAAGGTTAAAAGGAAGCTGGAACTTATCCCCACAATTAGCAGTCCATCAAGGCCTTAAGGAAGAACTGGAGAAGGTCTGGAGGGGAAAAGCAACAGTAGTACCCATTGCACTACGGCACTGGGGGCTGTGTCTCCCTCCCTGGAGAAGTGGCTCCAACATATATACCTGGAGAAACATCAGACATATCTGTCCAGAAAAGCGCAGTTCTAGGAACAGCTAAGATTTTGCATAAGACCTGCATAAGAGAAGCTCCCAAATGTAATCCAAAATTGACCAGATTTTATATTTAACTTTTCATCGCCTGACTTTTGTCCTAAACAATTCACTCTGCTTTAGACTGATTTGGTCTCAATGTCACAAAATAAAAACAGCTGCATTTTTTAGCAAAGCAGAGAATGACAGCTGGGATGCTTCAGAAACACACCTTGTTGCCTAGATCTACCATGATCAGATGCTCTTTTGCACTTAGCTGAATCAGTGGCAATCTTGTTATGATTGACAAGTATTTAATATCTGCGGCAAGAAGCCAGGGTGTAGCACAAATAGGACTTTTAGCCGATTAACCTTAGCTTTAGCCCAGCTACCTCTGTTAGCCAGTTAACTCATGTTAGCTTAGCTACAAGCAGCTCTTTTACAAGCAGAAGGAAGAACTCATTAACAGGCTAGCAAGGAAGTTGATAAGCAAGTTCATTTGTCTGAATCTGGTGTGTTGAAATGGGAAAACATCTAAAACATGCAGTGTGGTATTGAATATTGATTGATATTTTTCAACTGTCAGTGGTTGAAATTTGTGCATTCTTAATTACTCCATCCAAACCAACTCCAATTGTTCAAAGGACTATACAACAGCTATGACAAATGTTAAAGTGAAGAGCAGTTCATCTAAAAGATTTACTCATTAACAATTGGTTATATTGAGTCAACATGACAACCAAAACGCAGCAGAATGGGTCACCATGGTCACAAATTTAGATCTTTGTCCCTGGAAACACAAAGGTCCAGTTCCTGACAAAGTGTCACACGATAAACAAAGTCTCAGATAAAGACTGACTCCTATATTTTATGTGGTCCTTTGTACAGGTATGAGTGCATACACAGATTACCCTGCTACTCTTCCACAGTTCATATTGAAATTAAAGACATACAATCTTGGTTGGCTTTTCACCCATGCAAAATGTAGAGTAACCCAGTGTTGATGGTATGGGGGAAGCATTCAGACCCTCTAACAGGTCACAGTTTAGCCTGGTTATGGTCATACCTACAGCGTTAAGGCGTTAACTATGGACCAACACATTCAAGTTTGCTGAACTCTACTTTTTATCTTTTTACTACAGAGCTGGAGCAAGCATGAGGGAAATCAAGTAGACAGGAATGTAGTTTAATTACCTAAATTCTTTTGTTGGTTGTTTTATTTTAATTAAATAATTAAAGTTTTGGGTTTTGCTTATTCGTTTAGTGCAATTGTTAGTAAGTGTTAGCCCCTTGTGTTTGTGTCACTGGTCTGATCAGCCAGTTTGTAAGTTGTTGTTTTTTTTTTAGGTTAGTTGGGGTTTGTTCAGTTGTCTTTGTGATACCTAGTCATTTAAATTTATTTTAAGTTAGTATCAGGGCTTTGATTTAGTTATGTTGAGCTGACTTCTTTTAAAGGCTTTATTTGTTAAGATGTTGTTGTGCAGTACCAAGATGGTGAATGATGAGGAACAAAGATGACTTAAATAAGAACATGTATTCACTCTAAAACAACATTTTATAATTTAGAATATCATGTCAGATTCATCTGTTGTTTTTTTTTTTTTTTTTTTTCAGCAGTTAGTGTGGCTAAAGTGATACGGTTACTTGCCAAAGTGAATATTTTAAATTTGTGTGTAAACAGATGTTTACAGCAGTTGTATCCTGCCCTACTCATTATAGTGTTCGCAACTGTCAAAACATCTCTAAACAACTAAAACAGCTTCCTAATGTGTCCCGTATAATGAGCTATTTGTCAAGCTTAACGTGTCTGAATGCAGCAAATTACCACCACACAATTATACAATTGATAGAATTGGACAGCAGTTACCTGTCATGCACGTTCGATGAACACCACATATGGTTTGATACGCTATCATTGTTTTTGGTTGCTTTAATGTGTTACACTTATGTGTGTCTTTAAACCAAGACAGCAGAAGTGATGAAGCTGAATTGGAATGTTGCAGTATGAGCATTTAGCCAGGGGTAATTGTTGCTGCTCAATACTGGGATTCGGTTTTACTGTACTTTTTTGTACTTCTATAATGAATCACTAAGGCAAACTTTAATGAGAGCACCGAGGAGCCCCATGTTCATACAGAGAGATTTATAACCAAGGCAGAACTACTACAGTGCATCAATGTTAAGGTCAAACCTAGCTTTTATTCACACCGTGACCTTAAGTCTGTTGAACTGAAAAGCAAAAATCTACCAGGGTGAATTGACCCTATGGAGCATTATGGTGGTGAAGATGAAATTGCACTAACCGTTTCTGGTTACATTTTTTTATATTCATTTCGAAATATTGCCTCTTGCAAGATAAATTTTAAAAAAGAAGACTGACAGAGATGGACAGAGATACAAGATGTTTTCATGGTTATTTAGCAGCATTTCATAAAGTTCCTCACAGTGGAAACACTGAATACATTCAAAGTGTAATTATCAAGGGTTGTTATTGCAGTGGAAACAGCGTCTGTTAACATGGCTGCCAGCTACAGCTTATTAATTTGCAAAATTAGACCAGGTAAAATAAAAAGCATCCCCACATAAAACATTGTAACAAAAACCTTACTTGCAATGTCAAAAGATTTTAAATCTCAGTTCTAAACCAGACAAGGAAAAGCATTTCCTGTGTGTAACGAGAAAGCAATTGAGGCCATACTTTATCAATGATTTAGACCATTGCTCAGTGTTGTATTTCCACACTGCAATACAGCTGTCTCTAACATAATGGTCACCAAGAAAAAGTGTGCCACTTAACAAATGGACTGCTTTGTTCAATATGCAATTAACCTATATCACAGGATGGAAGTTTTCAGTCCACTACGGAGAGTTTTGACAGAGTGAATATCTAAAAATGGCAGTATACTGTGTAGAAATCAATCCTCTTTCTCTCCATTGATTCCATTAAAAGCCTTTTTGGAGATTGATTACACTGAAAGCCTCCCTCCGCTTTGGATTACAGTTGCACAGTTCCAATCTCTTTTTTTTTTTTTTTTTTTTACAGTTTAGAGATATGGGCATTTATTCTATTACAATGCAAGGTGCAAAGCCTGGAGCCTGAACATCAGAGACCACCTTTTTTTTCAAGAATATTATTTTTTTCAGATAGTAGAACATCCATTTGAGTATTGGGTATTGCCCTGCTTTCTCTGATAAGTGTTATCACACTTGTCATTCTCTTTTAAAGATATTTTTTTCACCCATCAACCCATCTGAAAACGGCTTTGCTAAAGTGATTCAACCTGTTTTGAACTCCCTGTTGTGCTGCTTTTAACAGGCACTGATGATACCGCACACAATTATTTTTGTGCAGTGGGTGCTGAGTTTGCATGCATTGTTTTATGGTGCAACTAAGTTTAAGTGCAATGTGCAGCAGCTCATAGGGCTAAAAAAAACATAAGGAAAACTAAATAAATTGCATATAGATTTTCTTTGTGTGCTGTAGCTCTCAATACTGCAGTCTTATCTCAGTAATGGAATATTTATCAGTAAAGAGCAGCAAAAAAAGTTGCTCATGGCAACTGCATACATAAAACAAGCTATTTCCTGGTGTTTTTATATCAACAAAACAGTTATCAAGAATATTAAGGCTTATGTGAGATAATTCTTAATCAGAAACTTGTGCAAGTGACCACCTTTGGGGGAGCTCAGGGACAGTGCCCTTTCTGGCCTATTGTATGATTTATTTATCTGTCATGTATTTCTGCTGAGCATAACACCATCCACTTGTGGGATGTTTATGAGTATATTCACAAAATGATATGAAAGCAATAACAATTCACAAGATCCGGATTATTTCCCCCCCCAAAAAAAAACTGATGATGTGATTTCAAATTGCATTCCTTTCCCTCCTGAGTTGTTTAATATTATATGTATCTCACAGGGTTGCAGTGAAAGAGACAGCTGGGTTTTGCATATGGCTTTGCATGACCTTTCCCTGGTCCACTGCACTCCTTAGCGCTGTATTTGGCAGACTTAAGTGTTGTTGCTGAATAGATAAGGGCTCATCCTGAAAACTTGTCCTTGTGAGATCTTGCTTCTCAGAACAGTGCTTGAATTTTAAAAGGTTACCTCAGGTTATAAAAATGAAGTTCCCACATTGTTTTGAGGCTCCTCCACCATATTGCCTGGCCTTTTGTCATTACTTTCCTTTTCTGTTGTCTGTCAATAGGATGTGGATCTGGAGAGTGAGGTGGACCACATCAGGAGGTTTATGGGTTTTGCCTTGATTGAGAAACTCAGGCAGGGACCAAAAGAGAGAGAGAGAGAGAGAGAGAGAGAAAGCCCAGTCGCCCAGTCACTGGACATCTGCCCAGGACTATTTCCATTGGGGCCTTTAGAAAATGTGTTAATCTTTTATTTGATTCCTCATTTGTTAATTATTTTTCCATTATCACTTTTTCTAATTCAGAGTTGAGGGGGAGCTGCAGACTATCCCAGCAGTTACCAGGCGAGAGGCGAGAGCTAGAAGAGCCAAAAGAGAGAGACAAACAACCACTCAAGCTTCTAGTTACTATAAGGACAATTTAGAGTGACCAATAAACCTAACATGTATGCCTTAGGACAGTGGGAAGAAGCCAGATTACCCTGAGAGAACCCACAATACACAGAGGCCACATAGCCAGTGGTGAACCAGTAACCTTGCTGTGGGGAAGGGAAGCTAACTAACACAGAACTATGCAGCCTTTTATAAGGTACACACTTTTTTTTTTCTTTGTGAATGTCAACAAAACATTAGTTAGGTCTCTTGAGTCTGCATTTCCTCCTCACAGTACTCTGAGAGAAATTATCATAAATAGGAAAAAGAAAAACAAAGAAATTATATGGAAATATTAACCTTTTACATTGATTAATTCCATAACATGCTGCTTTTAATCATTTTAACTATTAACACAACCAAAATAATCCATGAAATAAGTCAAATCCAAAAGAAAAGATACTTACATTCCATATGCCCAACTCAACTGCAGAATAATATAGGTACACATCAAATATCTGAGTGGTAGCATGTTCACCCACACTCTACCAGCCTTTAGCAAGGGGTTCTTTATCACATATCTACTGATGTAAAATGATTTTGCAGTGTCTTGTCTGACTTGTCAAAATGCAGTACAAGTCTCTTATTTTAGCATGTTACAGCTCTGCTTGGTAAGCCCATGGTTAAACAGTATAGCTTCAGTTTTAATATAATTATGTTTCCATTTCAGGTAGGATGTTAAATGAATACTTTATTTTTCATCTTATAAAATTACCCAAAAAAATGCTTGTTTTTTTTTTTATTCCAGAGACCTTTGGTAACCATTTAACTGTGTATTCTACAAAGTGCATTGTTTTCCCTTTGTTACCAACAAGTCAAGGCCTTCTACCTTCCATGCAGTTCTTGTGTTGACACTTGTTGAAGTTTCCCTCCTTAATTGGAGTTTCTGCCACATAGCAGGCTGAAAAGCTGACATTGCATCAACATTTTTAGTTTTGCTCGAGTCCATCTTGTCACAAACTAGATCAGCAAAGTGTTGGGGTCAGTTGAATTCAGTGGAGGTGTGATTACCCTTTGCTTTTTGTATTTTCAAGGATTCAAAATGTAAATAAAGAAACATTTTCATTTGTTTGGAAAGGGCTGAAATCCCAAAGAGTGCCATAATAGATACTGCTTATTGTTTTCATGATACTTAACAGCACACAGTTTGAACATTACCGCAAAGAACATCACATTCCCTCCATCTCTGTGTGGCTTTGTCAAAATATGTACTTCAGGCTCTAAAATCCTTGAAGGGAAGGTTCATATTATTTTGGAGTATCTTCATAAACCACTCTCACATCCATGGGCAGATTGAAAGAGTTAGCTGCTGCACTTGTACTTGGTTATTTTCCTCCTGACCACACTGAGTCAAAATATCGAGAGCTGATGCAATTCTGCTGTAAGAGAAAAGGGACAAAATCCACTGTCCCCATTCGGTGCAGATATGAATTTTGAAGTTTGTCCCAAGATAATGCCAAGCTTCAGCTGTCATTTTTTTAAAAAAAGCTGTATTTGTTTCCCTTTGCTGTTCAGCATGCAAACAGTAAACAAATGCTTTTTTTTGGCTTATCCATGCATCTATGGCATTTATGGAGAAGTTGCATTTTTTAATCTTGTTCTGCTGCATATACAATGACTAAAGAAATTCAATGTTTTTTCAAAGGGGCAGAGAGCAGCCTCTATGAGAGAATGTTTTATTAATCCCTCTTGCCATATATCTCTGGGAATTATGGGAAAGTGTTTTTTGTCACCCCACACATACTCACACTAAATGCACACATTCTGTCTTTTTGTGTCAGAATGATATTTCCTGCAGATATTCTCAGTGATTTCTTTATTTTGACTCAATCAGTGTAATTACTGTGAGCTGAAAACTGGGACTCATAGTATCTTTTTGACCTTGAATCCTCACCACCCTTTCATACTAAAAATACACCAAAGGATTTGTGTTTTAGTATGAAAACTCTTTTAAAAGTAATGTTGCAGAGGTTTTGTGTTAGGATAGGATGACTCAAAGTCATTTTGTATTCAAAGAAATCTAATCAGTCCAACAAAAAAAAAATCATCACATTTCCACAGATATGGAGTTTTGTGTTTGCTATTTTTTTGCAATTATTATGCCAAATTATCAGAGTTAAGATAAAATACACTGCATTTAATCTTAATCCTGACTTACTGTAATGGAACTCAATTTCTTTACATACAAAAGTTCGGAAAAATCTAAGCATGTCTGTGTGATCACACACCAAAACCCAAAAATCCATTTGCATAAAAAATGATACAGTATTTAATATCCCTGACTTATATTCCCATCTATTCATGTTAGAGTAGCGAACTGTGTAATGTCACTGGAATTGTTTTATGTGTAACATGGCCTTTTTTTTAAAAGAGTGAGCCAGATAATTTGTCACTCAGAAACACCTGGGAAGATAAAGTTTTGATAGTTGAAAAAGGACTGGTCCACACATATTTGGCAGGTGATTTGATGAACCATCAATCATAATCTGTAAGGGGTTTAATTTCAACAAACAGATTAATGGAAAAAAAAATCATAAAATCAAACTCATACAAACCCAGCTGGGTTGGAATTTAAAATACATTTAACTTTATTCATTACTTTAAAAAAAGGTTTCTGATACAACAGAAACTGTAGCAACATCCATACACGCTAACCTCTGGGAGTCACTATTGGGCACTGGTTGTTTGAAACAACTTCTCTCCTGGCTTTATTCTCTAAATTGTTTTCAGATGAAAGTCATTCAGGCGCTGTTTGTGGTTCAAGGCTGAATTAGACATCTGTTTAACATTAGGCTTGAGTTTATTGCCACATGGTTTACAATATATGGTATGGTAGTGTGACCCAAAAAGAAAGACAAAGCAATCCATTGCAAACCTACTCTAACATGTGAGCAAATACATGCCCACCTTTCCTGCAGAGCCATGACTAAGCCTGCTAGATCATCTCCGCCGCTGTTGCTGCAGCCCTGCAATCAGGAACTTCAGCTCTTTTCCAGTAATATGGTTGGCTGGCTGGCCAGTGTGTTGTGTGTCCTGGGGGGCTCATGTCACAAGGCTTTGCTGCTGCCACCACTGACCACAGCCATCTGAACTATTTTCCTATTCTGACCCCAGGCTGCACACAGTCTGCTGCTTCATTAGGTCATTCCACCACCGCTAGCTGGGGGGGATTTCAAGGCAGGTCCAGTCTGCATTACCATATGGCTTCTCTTGGTTATGTTGTCATAAAATATAAATCCAACACAGAAACTATTGCCCATGACACTCTTAGAAGTGTCACATGCCCAATTCAACAGGATGAGAACTCCGGGGGCATTTATGTTGCAAATATTTCATCATGCATGAAAGTTTTTGAATCGAGGATTTCACATTGTTTACTTCAGCTTAGTGTCATTCCACATTACTCTTACTGGCTTACATTGTGACTGGTAGTAAATCAGAAACACAGGTTTTAGGTAGGAACATACCATGCTTTCAGTCCGGGAGACAACTTTGAAAAGTGCTTCTACAACACTTTAAATGTGTTGTCTTCTACCACCCACATGTCCTTTTGTTTTATATATATATATATATATATATATATATATATATATATATACTTTTAAGCTTTGGAGAAGCCATGTGTCAGGCTGTGGGAGAGAGCTGTGAGAGTTTTGCTCAAAGCCCAGAGGTGGTGGAAGTGTCATGAGCCAGATGGTCCTGTTTACACCGCCTTGGAGGCGAACACAGACTGACAAGACAGCTAAGGGTCCTCTATGATAATACATGTACAGACACGTTTGATTTCGAGTGTCCAAAGTCTTTTTTTTTTCATTAAAGGACAATAAATAATAGAAATTATCAATGAGTGTCATGGTGAACAGTACCTCCATGTGATGACAGTAAAAAAAAACCTACCTAACAACAAATCCCATTAATGTATTGCTGCAAAGTTTTTATGTCCATTGTGTCTCAGTGACAACAGATTCTATTATTAATGCAAATTAAATATCAACATGTACTACCAACAAATTGCTTCAATTGTTTTCTTTTAGAGACAATTACAGTTTTTTAATCCATAAAAATAAAAAAAACATCCAGAATGTAAAAATATTGTCTTAAAATCAAACTGGAGTGTTTTCAAATTGAACATGTTTGTTGCAGCACATTAATAACTACAGTAATCTGTGAAACTAATGCCCCAAAACACAGACCCACCTTTTCCATTTAAAATGTTTTTAACAAAAGTGGATGTTAAGATGAGTGTTATTGTTTCACACATCCTCTTTCAAAATAAGTGGGTGATTAATAGGAAGTAGTTTTTATTAACAATTTCATTATTATCAATAAAATTTATTAGTGTGGCAGTGTGGTGGTTAGCACCTCAGCCACACAGTGAAACGGTCGCTGGTTCAAACCTCAGCTCGGGGAGATACTTTTCTATGTGGAGTTTACATGTTTTCCCCATGTTACCATGGGTTCCCTCCAGGTACTCCGGCCTAACATACAGTGCATGTTAAGCTGATGTGGCTGATTGTATCTCTGTGTTGGCCCTGTAATGGACCGGCGACCTGGCCAGAGTGTATCTGCCTCTTGCCTAACGATTGCTGGGATAGGCTCTAGCTACCAGCTATACCGTCATAGGAATAAGCAGTGCAGATAATGAATAGATGGACTTATTATTAGTAATGTTATAGGTTTAGTGATTACATTAACTGATAGAGAAATTATATTATTGTAAAATGTTTAGAGTATAATCACATAATTTAAATTGCCAATAAATAAATGATAAACCATCAGTATTGAGTTTCCTATAAGCTGTTTTTAGTGATTTTTTTTTTTTTATTGGACACAGTTTTAAAGAACATAGACTAATTCTGGGTTTAATTATTGCCACATATCAGTACAAATGACAAAGATTGCCCTGATAAATATAACCCAGTTAAATGACTCATATTATGCTAGTACTAGTAAGTCTTCGTGCAACCAAACGGGACATTGTCCTGTCACACATCTTGTTGTAATTAGGCCGACAAATCATATCAATGGTTTTTTTTGTTTGTTTTTATTTTCTAAACCGTTTACTCTGTTTCTAAAAACAACACAAACAAACACGAATGGTAAAAGAGAGACAGTCAAAATCCTTCATATTCCACCTTACAGGCAGCATTTGTCCTCATGACATGGATCTAACTCTAAATCGGTTAATACTTAAAAACTTTACTGGCCTCAGTTGCCATTTCCGACAGGTGTTGTCCCTGTGTAAGAAAAACAATATCTCAAACTCTAAGCCTAAGCTTCAGGACAACCTTTGGGACGTTGAATGTCACCATCTGTTGAAGACCTACTTAGTTGAAATCATTACAGCACGTGGAGGGAGAGTATAGCTCCGGCTCTGTTGTGAGGACTCATGGTTTATTGCACAGAAACTCAGGTGGGCTCTGATCTGATTTCAAATGCTCAGTTGGCGATCGTTGGGAGCATTTGGGTTCAAATTATCTGCTCCTAATTGTTGAGCACAGAAGGTATCTCAGGCTCTCAAATGCTGAGGTGATTTATAAACTCAATGGCAGATGGCAAACAAGTTACTTTGTTATATTTAATTGATTAACATGAAAATATTAGCCTTTATTTGAAAGAAAGATTTGAAACCATGACATGTATTTGTGTTCAACCATGCTTGATCACACTATAACATGAGACTTGTTTTATTACTAAGGCTAAGACTGTATAATATATGTGCACATGCATGTGAATTGCAGAGTTACATGCATGCTGTGTTCTGTAATTTGAACCCTGTGTGCAACTGATAACTGAGGCTTTGTCACAGACAGTAACTGTTTTTTTTTATAGTTTAGAAATGAATACATCTTGCAAAACATTGTCTTCAGAAACTCTTAAAAATGCACGAACCTATTCTGCAAAGCTCAATTCAGCAATGAAAAACTGTGTTTAGACAAAGCACTAATTATGTCCTGTCTAACAAATATGCAATAAGCGTAGAGGGTATATTGGACATCAATGCTTTAGAGCTGTTTACAGATGACTTGCATTCAGTGCTTTGAGATACTACACAATTAGTTCCAGCAGTCTTCCTTGTTAAATAGAGTTTGATTAAGTTTTCTGGCATGCACACTGATGTGCACACTGCGGGATGCTCCATCTTTCATTCCAGCCTCAGGTCCCTGTCACATAGCAAGCAGAGGTGAGACTGAAGTGCACAGATTCACCATGGCCAAACTTATCTCCAAGCAGATAATTCTGCAGAGAGTATGGTATTACGATCTCAAAACTAACTCATAGGCATAGAATCCTGGTTGATGCGCCTCTCAGGTGGCAATTATTATTGCCTGAATGGATTTCAAGCAGTGATGTGGAACAATTTCCTTTGAGAGAGGTACCTACTCAAATGAAGATAAAGTCATTAAACTGCAGCAGCTGTCCTTGGATCTTTGCTTCTTCCTCGATTGCCTGTGATGAAAATGCATGCCGAATATGTTTCAAGGATAAGATACTCTTGAGAATGATGCTCATTTTCAGTGCTCTAGGATTGAGTGGCATTTTTGTCATTTACTGTTTCGTGTTATTTGTCAATGTTCTGCATCCAGCAATCAGTGTAAATTAGCATAATTTTTGCAACCAAACCTTCAGAAATTGTGAAAATGGGCGATTTAAAGGGATGCTTCACAGACACGCATACACACATACACCTCCTCTCTGCTCACACACTTGCAAAACTAATTTCCAAAGCTTGACAGCATTGCAGAACTTATCCAACATCCTGTTGAGTGGATGTATTTACACCTACCTTGTCTCGTCTCAGGGATGTCTGCCTGCTGGTCTGGCATTTTAGCGATTTGCTGCCACCTGGCAGATTTCCCCATCTCCTCTGAAGAGTCTTCTCTGCCTCATACCTGACTGTGTCTGCTCCATTTCCATCACACCATACAGGATGGGGGTATTGCTGTCCAACAGGCACACAACATGCTAGCTTCAGAAGGTGGAACATGCTTAGCTCGCTCAGAGGGAAAAAAAAAGCCATTTGACTTGGTAACAATTGTTTATTTAGGTTGAGGTGACATGCATATCCAGCACAGTTTCAAAACCAAGTTATACCCTTGTTAGTGTCAGGTTTGAAATGTTGCATTATGATTACATGACAATTGTATTTTATTTGCACCATCAGTTTGATTGTATTTTTTCAGAAAAGATCTTTCTAACCTACGCAATGTTGTCTATGTCAAATACTTGACACAACATTATTATTATTAGAAGTCTTTTGACTGCCAGAATTTGTCACTTAGCAGAACTATATTGGGCTTTTTTGAATAACTTGTGGAGTCACTTTACACTTGAAGGTGCATTTTTCAACCCGATTGTCCATTTTCCTTTGTAATTATCTTGATTATAAAAGCACTAGACACTGAATGGAAAAACAATAAAGTGAGCCAAAGCATTACAACATTGACTAAGTTTTCTGCTGAGTTTCTTTTAAAGCACTAAAAAGCACCACAGGGAGCATGGTTGTGTCTGTGGACTGTTGCCAGGTTACTATATTTGAGAAACCAAAGAACAAACCAGTAAATCCATTTTAAGGCATTTATAAGACAGTAGAAGTTTAACTTGCTGCCAAGGGACTGTAAAACTATGTTAACAAAGGATATGAATACTTTCGAAGTATTCATTTTTTTGCAGAAGAGTGGGGTTAAGATAAAAACAAAAGCTATAAAAGATTTTGTTTGTATGTGTATAAACTTGTTGGGTTATCAAATCATAGAAACCCCTGGCATCCAAATACTAACCCACATGTGTCTCAAGTGACAAGTTATGATTTAATTTTGTTTCTCCTGCCTATAAATACTAGGGTATGCATTGACCAAACCTGCAGAACTGCTGGATATGTTTGTGGAGTACCTAGAGGAATTATCTTCTCTGTATTTACAGACCTGTCCCAATTTGTATTATGGGCCTCATTATCTGACTAACAAAATGTGTATTGGTGCTGTCTTCAGGGGGCTGCACAATCAGCCAACAACCTCAGACAACACAATTGGTTCACTTCATTTCAAATTATCCAATCAATAAAGCATTACAATCAAAGCCAGTTATTGATCCGAAGGAGTCATTACTTACTGCTGTGGCATCTCAGATCAAACCCTAATGTATGTGGGCCATTGATTGGGATCAATGTCATTTCTTTTTTGTCAAGGAAGGGAAACAGGAGCTTTCCTTCCCACTGTTACAAGCATGTAGACTTCTGATAGTTGGTGGTGCAAATACCAACTAACTTCTGTCACTTTGGATTCATGGCTTAAAACACTTCAGTGGAAGGATAAAGACCAGCAAAGCCTCTTGGAATGGATAAGGTGATTTCTACTCTCATGTGATGATGCCAGGAGTTGGATTTTCTTGGCATGGGCGGTTGAAACAAACTTATAATGGATAGTGATGGACAGATGGTTCATCCAATCACCTGTCAAGTGTTCTTTTGAAAGTGCTTGCCTTTTTCCACAAAAGTTTCCAATGACAACCTCCCAGATGGCCCAATGTAACAAACCATCTGGTATGTCAGGTTTATTTACAGATGAACCTTCTGACTCTATAGCCACCTCCATAAACACAAGGTTTACCATTTCACCCAACTGGCATTAATAAAACCATCCCATTCATTTAACTGCTGGTGTCATCACACATGGTCAGCTGATATACTTAGTTGTGAGGGTTTTTTGTAAGAGCCCCGAGGGATTTGGCACATAAAAGTATCAGTGAATTGACATTGTATATTTGAGTTGTACAAAATGATTATTTTTAGGAGAAAAAAAAAACTATTGGGAAAAAAAAGCCTTCAATCATAATAACACCCAAGACAATATTGATTCCAAAATAGCTTGTAGGTTTGGTTGTAATGAGTTAATGAATTAATAACATTTCACATAAAAGTGAGACAGATGGGTAACTTTTTCATGTTCTGCAGAGAAATGGCATCAGAATTAAAATATACTATACAGGTGGACTAAGCCATTTATTTTCCCTAACAGTAGAAGAAGACTATCTAAGCTTTAAAATCATAAGTGTAGATATCATTAAAGTGCACTTTTATCTGCTTTTAAATAACAAGTATGCCTATCCTTGCAACAAATTAAACCAATGTATCACATTACAGGAAGAAATTATAGCTAACATGAAATACCTCATTTTTTTCCAAACATTCATACATTACCAATCAGTCTGGCATACATTTCAGTTCGGATTTTCCACAAATGTGACAAAGCACAGACAATCAATCTCTCGTGCACTTATGTAACTCTGACTTTCTGCTTTATTGCTGCTGCAAAAATATCACAACACACAAAGAAAGAAAATGTGTTAAAGGCTCATTGCCATTAATTCGTAAACATGACTAATGAATTGTACATCAGTCTTCATATAGTTTGTACAATGTGTTAATTAGCCTTCAGATATAAGAACACATCTAAGATAATTTTGAAACATTGTTCCAGGGAAGCATCAGAACCTTGTTAACATGATGACATGTTTACAAACTATGCAAGACTTTGCTTTGCATCCATTTCAAACATCAGGTCTCTATTTTCAACTTTAAAGCATAAAGAATAAAAAATAAGTAGTTATAAAAGTAATCATTAATAACTATTGTTATATACTGGAAAAAAAATCTTTGCTGTTACAAACAGCGAACATCAATGTGTTATGTAGAGGCTTTCATTATTGTCCATTATGCTAATCAGCTTCTGAGATTGTCTTGTTTACAGCTCTAATAAAAAGAATATATAATTCATTTATTCATTCATTGATTTATTTAGAACATGCTAGGGAACACAAGCAAACAAATAAACAAAAACAATAACAAGCAGAGTAAAAACAAGATGTGGACAGTAATACAAAGTAATCAGACATCAAAACAAATAAATTCATTTTATGTTTTGAAATAAAAATAATTGACATTGTTAAACAACACTTCGTTTGCAGCACAGTGGGAGTACAGGTGGAGTTACGGGTGCAACTGCAGCTTTCTTTTTGTGTCAGCAAAACTAACTATACATCGGTGCTGGGCTATTACATGTTCTAATGGGCTTCCCAATGACAAGATTTCATTTTCTAGACTACCAGCTGACCCTGAACAACAGGCTTAATGGGTTGCTACCATCCAACGAGAAAAATGGAAGTGCTCTAAGCTGTATTAACAAACACTTTATTGGTGTTAAACAGCAAATTAACCAACAATAACAAAAACATGTATGTTTCTCTTGATGTAAATACAATAAAGATGAGGTTGCTTGGATGTTTGACAAATTCAACCTTTATCGCCTTGTAAATGTGAGATATGGGAATAGTGATTAAAAATTATTCACTTTTTGTTCCTTCCTGGAGTCAATGCAGAGTACTATGATGAAATGTTTTCTGACAGTAATTATAACATTAGTTCCTAAATATAATACAGGAACTAGTTAATTGTAAATATCATGGTAAGCTTAATTGGGTAGCAAAATATATGTCTCTTAGGAGTTTTGTAAACCAATAAGTGAGCACACAAAACAGGCAAATTTTTAAAAAAAATTTTGCTGTCTGACCGGGTCACTTAAGTGCTGAACTAGTTTGGGAAGTTTGCTAACGCTTTCGCTGCTGAGAAACAGTCACTCCATAGGAGTAGCTTCTTTTTTGCCACCAGACACGGTGGTGTAACAAAATAATGTAACATCACTGAGAATGGTCTATATTCCCAGGTTTTAAGCTTTTAGATATATATAATCTCAACACATTGAAATAATGACTGCTTGCTCACATTGCTAGTTAGGACTGCACACAATTTAGAAATATTCAATTTTTAAGGTTTTGAATGATGCAAAAACAATATAAATCCTGATATAGAAATGAATATTTATTTATGTGGCGATATCTCAGGTGTAATAATAATGGCTGCATTCCAATATGTACCTGTGCATCATTTTAACTGCAGAACATGCACAAAAGTGAGAATTTCCTTAAAGTGGAATGCCACCTTCTTCTGTGTTTGTCCAGAAAGCAAACACAAAATGACTAGTTCCACATGTTTTTCCTACACCGGGTTAGAAATATAAACAATTATTTCAGTATCTTGGTAACTGTTTCATTTCTTTTAGCTGTTACAAAATGAAATAGAAGCAATTAAAATAGTTACAGGAATCTACAAAGTAGATGAATAACTTACACATTTCACACCATACCAGCAGGACATCACAAAGATTATCTCATGGTCTTGATTAAGCACACCCCTAATGTCTTCAAATGGCTTACATGTAACTACATCTCTGCTTCATTTAATATGTGCAGGTCTGTGAAAATGCAAATTGACCCCCTATTCTTTCAAGCTTGATGTCTATTCATTAGCTACTCTGAAAATCAGCAAATCAGTGCTAATATAATGCGTTAATGTTAGCAGGAGCCCATCAGAGTTCAGCTTCACCTGTTGAGACCTCAGCCTGACTGTCTGCTTTTGATTTGAACACTGAGCTTAAAAGTCAATATGACTCTCATTGCTCCTCTAAACTCAGCCCACAAAGTGATCAAAACTAAGTGGTCACAAGCTCTTTTAAAGGCTTGAACTGAGCATTTTCACCTCTAATAGCTGCTCTTAGACATCTGTGGTGGCAAATGTTAATTGATTTTTTTCTTTTTTTAGCATCTGCTAAGTTGTCTGAGAAGAAAAAGGAAGAAAAAAACTTTTCCATCCACTCAGTATGTTGAAGATGTAAAACATAAAAGAACATAAATGCTCTCTAACTGAGCCCACATGGCGCAATTATCTTGTTGAGGATGTTTGAGACACCTGTTGTTATCTGGTTTTGCACCTGAATTAATTTGGCTGGCCCTCAAAGACTTTTCTTGCTGATGTAACCTTGTTACAGCAACCAAGCACTACAGCAGCACATTTAAACATTCATCCCTCTAAAACGTTGGATCTAATCTTAGAAACGTGAGCAAGAGTGAGTCTTTATTGATTGTGAGCCCAGAGAGCAACAATAGGCTCTTTGCCCTCTAATAGGATTGTGTTCCTTGTCTGAACACAAAAGTAAACCTCTGACATGACTTTTTTCATTTGCAATCAAACAAACCGTGTCCGCCTGCATCATGGGAAGTTAGCCTTCAAACGTTGCTGAAGCCTGAAACCATCCTTGATTGTTACCGTGCCCACAAAAATTAAATCTTTTCTAATTTCACCCAGCACTTGTCGAGATTGTTGTCTGTGATTCTTCAGATTGCTTTCTTTGATTGTTTTGTCCCTGAGCAGCTCAGATTGCCTTCAGTAATATTGTGTCACTTTTCATGTATCATTTTATTGAAGTTTGATGAAATGCGCCGTGAGAGACAGTGGTTGGATTGCATTGAAAGAGGCCGATGGCTGAGTTCATTATTCATTTTTTGCTGCATTACAAGCGTTGTCCCAGGGAAGCTTCAGAAATTTGTAAGCTTGATTGTCTCCTTGATGACAAAAAACAGGAGTCCCTGAGGCCTTCAGGATTACTCCTTTGTTCTGCTTTTATCTTGGCCAAATCGTGTCTTTGGTTGAATTGGTAATCAATTGAAAAGTCTCTATCCTTTTTGTTAGAGAGTTGTAATCACAGATGCTCATTCTTTCTTTCATCACTGCTTACCTGTTTACCTGTATCACTGTCTGGATTAATCTTATCTGAGTTTTGGTTTAGATGAATTGGGTGCTAAATGTGGTGCACTATGAAGCTGTCTCAAATTGCCATCACAAATGTTCACATATGTGCTTGTAGTGTTTAAATCTCACTGATCAGAACAAGAAAAAAAACCCTCACATGATTTATGATCATTGTGGGGATGGTGTTGTGCATCGTGATGTTCTCAAAGCCAGCTTTTTTTTCTGGGTCTGGTTAAGCTTTACCTGCTTTACCAGCAGCAAATAAATGTTTGCAAATAATTTCAGAGATGGATGTGTGAAATGTAAAGTTTTTTAGCACACATCATGTCCACAGATGCAAAGCACAAACATCTTATCAAAGGTTGAGGTTGTGAATTGTGTCCCTGTCTATACCTCTATCCAATTGCATGTTGACTAATCAAAAGTCCAATCAGAGCAGACGACTTCTTGTCATTCTAACCGCTGCAAAGTGTTAGTAAAGTATAAAGGCAGAAGGTGGTGCGTCTTTCACAAAGTAAATGTGATAAACCTTCATTTTTCAGTCGAAGATTCCAGCTGCATAGTGCTGCGGACTCTTTCTACCAACCACCACTTTTGCCTCCACCTGGCCGATACTGCCGACTGTTTGGCTTGTTTACCTCTTGTTGGTCTCCACGCACCGTTCGATGGCACTTTGATCACGGGGTAGCTGCTTCAGCCACCCACTTCTATCTCAGACTCTGACAACAGCGTCTTGGGGCCAGGGGTTGGCGGCAGAGTAAGAGGTGGCTTTCAAAAAATGAAATCATCTACCGAGTATCCCTACATCCCACCACCTGTCTTCCACAGAGGCCAGAAGCCATTTAAAACTGGTGCTTGTTTATGAAGTGGCAGGGGAGAACCGTGGAGAGCATCATCATGCTCTTAATCATCATCGTCGCAAAATCCAAACACAGCTGAAAAAGTAACTTAAGCTTCAGGAAAATTAAGCTTGGAGGAGGGAAACGGAAGAGATAGTGCTAGTTTGCTAGAAGAGAGTTCGAAGCACTTGAGTCTTTGACTAAGTAACATTGGTTCATCAGTTTTATTTAGCAGCTCATGACATGAAATTAATCCTATTAATTTCTCTGATAATTCCACCAACTTTATCGCACTCATTTTACCACAAAGATTTCCCCACCTAGTACTAAAATAAACAACCCTGGTAGCTTCAGCACCCAATTTAAATTTGATCAACTTCTCTTTAAGGGCCCTTTAAGAAGAAGTTCAGGAAGACGTCTGCTCTGACAGTTTAGTCACTATCCTACAAGAAAAAAAGTGAGAAATATGGGTACAAAATGGAAACAACAACAGTTTTGTGCTTCAAGTCTGTGGACTAGATGTTTGCAAAGTACTTCCATGTTTTTCCACAAATACAAATCGTTTACAGCTTTGCAAAACCTTGTCTGCATATCTACAACCTTGACTTTTTATTATTACAAAACTTGATTTACAAATAAACTGATGAAAGAATTTGCAAACATTCATTTTCTGACTGTATTGAACCAATAGATCTGAGGTTAATAACAAATTGGGTGATCTAAAATTCCATTGATGTAAAAAAGTCTAAACTATCATGTATTCTTATGTTAACAAATATGTGCTTTTTTCCTGATTGAAAAAGTTTACAAGTATTTTGGAATGAATATTTATTTTTAAAAAAAGTAAAGAGAAATACCTAAATAGATTGTTTTGCAAGCTCTCATTGTCCTTTTACTACTTTCTGCAACCCTTTCAGTCAGTAGAAATCCATTGACTAACCAATAGTTTACTATATATCCCGATCAGACATCTTCTCCAGAGCAAATCAAAGATAATACCAAAGTAAGCTCAAGGATGTGGCTCCAAATAGAGGTAAAAAAAATACCTTTTTTTTTAATACAACAGTTTCTTTTCTTTTTTTTATTGAGGGAGCTATTGGCAATAAAAAGTCCATTTCTAACTGTCAATTTCACAATATTCACAATACCTTGCATATCCCATTTACTCAATGTTTTAATAGTCCTTCCTTTTTAATGTAAGTGTTGTGTGATAGGCCTTCTTTAATTTTGAAATTATTAATTATGATTAATTAATTAGAAGATGATGATAGTGTTCTAGAGGGTAATGGTTGCAGGCAGGATGTTTTCCATTACCTTTCTGTTCTGCATTGGACATGTCAAAGTTTTACATTGGGCACACTCTCGGTTCTTTACTGTTGTGTGGAGCAGTCTTTTTATTGTCATGGTCATTAAGTACAATTGCCCTGCGCAGCATGTTCTTACTTTAACACTCCTTATTCACATTAATAAACTTCCTCATCAAGTTCCTATTCGATACTGTTAATGAGCTATTCATTTAATTCAGGTCAGATTGGTCGGTTGTTTCAAAAACATGCAGGTAAATGGTACTTGGTAAGGTTCAGGAAACACTTCAACTTGTGCAGCATCCTTCCTGGACAATGAGCTTCAGCTGTTCCAGAGGTATTCCCCAGAACAGATCTGGCCTTCTTGATTAGTTTGTTCAGTGTCTTGAGTTGCAGTTTTGGATGACGCTTGCCCAACAGATGCAGCAAAGCTGATGTCACTTTTCACAATGTACAGAAGATATGCAGCATGTTGGTGCAGACAAGATGAGGCGATTATTTTTCCACACCTGTTCACAAACTGAGGCTCCACGGTGGCGCAGCTGGTTAGCACTGTGGCCTCACAGCAAGAAGGTTGCCGGTTCTATCCCTGGTGTGAGCGGGGCTCCAACCGGGATCCTTTCTGTGTGGAGTTTGCATGTTCTCCCCGTGTTAGCGGGGGTTCTCTC
>JBAMHV010000019.1:4894379-4914979 GCA_037177535.1 Pseudomugil gertrudae
TCCTAGTGACAACTTCTACAGGCATTTTAAGTGAAAAGAGTTTGATTCTGTACCAAAAGGTTCATTAAACACATCCTGTCAATATTTAACATTAATTAATAACATCAACTTGATGATCCTGAGTATCACACTGTTATTTCAGGGTAATATTACTCAGATTATTTGCTTCGTGCAATACATCAATTAATATGAATTTGTGTCACCACTTTGCAGATGCTGCATGTCGTCTTTTGGAACAAAGCTGCTTCTATACAAACACATTCCTCTTACAAACAGCCTGTCAGATCACACAGGGCCTTATGCATCCGGCAGCAGCCGCCTCTAGTCACATATGGCATCCTACAGATGGACAATCTGTTTGAGGCTTCAAAGTTAGAAGGCAAAGTTCATTAACACGCCATGAGCTTTGAGTCTGCGATTAGAAAATAATTTAATCATTCTTCTAATTATGTTCAAGCATTCTCAAACTTTGGCTTTGAAAATCAACTTTAAATAAATATGTGCCTTGTACAGATCAGATTCATGTCGGAGTCACTTTATTTGCTTAGCGCAATAAATGTGCAATTAGTTTATCTCAGTGGAAAGGCACATCGTCAGCTATCTAGAAGATCATCACTAAAACAGATGCAACTGAGAGTGATACAGTGTATGTGGATACTGCTTAACAAAGCGGGATTTACATGAAATTTAAGAGGAGAAATTCATATTGTATTGTTATTTTCACTGAATGTCTTCTTCTCTTGGCTTAACATGAGCAGAATTGTTTCCTTTTTCTTGTTTTATCTCTAATACTTGTACTTCCTTTTACACCTGAATCTTGGATGTGAGCTAGGGTTGAAAAAGGCATCTCTAAGAGCACGGGGACATCATCCAGTGAGAATCAGAAAATAGCCAGCTCTCCTGGGTCGCATTAGTCTGAAGGTCATCGAAGGAGAAAATGACCCTGGTTCCTCCTCCTCCTCTCTCCTGCTGGCCCTCTCCTCATCTCTCTCCCCTGTAATTGAGTATGGTGCGTGGTCAGGGAGCCTGTGCTCATTGGCGGGCTGAACATGGTAGTTAGTTACACACGTTTTCACCATAATTACCGGGCAGACTCTCCGTGTCTCCAAATCTTTTCAAGGTTGCATCAATTTCACAGCTATCCATGCCTTCCACCCCCGCTCCATCTCTCTGCACGCCGACCGCTGTCATTACAGGCTTTCAAACCCTCTTCCTCATTCCCAACTTCCTCCTCCTCCTTTCTTAAAAGCATATCAAAATCAAAATGGCAATTATTAGTTGATCATCCAGTCTCTTCCCTGTTCACTCCTGCAGGAAGAGTGTTGCGATAACCTTCGAGGTTGAGAGTGACTCATCTCTCGCTGTAAATGTTATTACTGACTCACTGTCATGCAGATTTACTATTTCTCCAACTACCATTAAATGCAGTTGATTACTTTGAGAGGAAGAGGTCAGTAATTTTTTGGCAAAGACATCTAAACATTTGACTGCCCTCATAGTGTAATGTTAACCCAACTGATATAAGTCACTGATATAAGCAGTTCTGCAACATTAGTGCATTCAGCTCACATTCTTTTCTCTTCTCTCTGAAGGCTCTCAGCTGCATTGCTTATACAACTGGATATCTGCTTCAAGGATGCTGGGGATATCTTCTTCCATTGTCTCTGTTTTGAACCTCCACTTGCTTCTCTCATTTGCTTGACACCCTTGTCAGACCAGCAAAGGAGTTGGAGCTGGTACTTAATGGGTCCTCCAGCAGGCCTGTCTGCCAAACCAGGGACAGCCTATACTTCATTAAGCTTTAAAAGTGTAAGCGCCTCTCAAATCAAAGCCCAGAATGGCAGAACATCTGTTTTGCCATTTTATTCCATTTGTAGCAACATTCATCGACAAACCACCGAGCGAGCCACCTGTTTACCAGCGTCGCATCACAACTCAAACCCCCTGGCCAAAGTCAAAAGTTTGGAATCTGGCAGAAGATGTCCACTGAGTGCTTCTGAAATGATTGCTCCACTAAGTGGATGTGATTTGTTTACATTGCTTATTAAACTAATACCTCCTCATATCATTGTCAAGGCTTGACATTGGAAGACAGAGGCGGATGATGCTCCTTCTGATTACATGGCACAGTGATAGCACAGATTAGCAAGAGTGCCGCTTCACAGATCCTTGTCCTATGAGAAACGAAGTGGGTGGTGTGTGTGTGTGTGTGTGTGTGTGAGAGATGGGGGAAGTGCTTCATTGTGCAACTGTTTGATTGAGTTGCAATGTGTCAGGACTATCAGTGCATGCCATCTGCACGTGTCCCGCATCCTCAGTGCAGAATTGATTGAGATTTATTGTAAAGGATGATTAAAGTAGTGGCGGCGTAGTCGATACAGGGGAAAGCAATGCTGCAAACAAACATCAGTTTCCTGCTCACAGACAGTAGAGGTTGACAGAGCTATAGAGCTCCAGCAGCTTTGAGTAACGAATCACTTGAGGGTTTCACTAGAGGCTGCCATACCCAAATAGAAAGAAGGGAGCGGATGGTCAGAGAAACACATGGTTTAGCAAGAGATGTGAACATCCCTGCAGGGCCGACCGAGCCCTGGGACTGGCAGCACTTGGCCTAATGCATCTCAAAGCTGTCCTTGAGTGGAGACTGTATCCATCATGCCAATACCAGCATGATTAATTGCATGGGTGGTCTCATCTCTTCGTACCGGAAGGCTCTAAACCCCTGTGGAACAAACAAACCTACTTAACTGTTTAGTGCTTCCTCTGCTGTTGGTTACTACTCAGCCCACCCACCTGGATACACTCAGAGTCATGTACACAAGGGAACCATGCCTCCTACAAGACTGCATTCTTAATCATTCTCCATCTTTGCACACATATTTGACAGTTCCCCTGCATTTGATAGGTTCAATCATTTAACATCATGTCTCTAGCTGACAGCTTTAAAAACAAACTGATTTATTACTTCCTAGGCAACACTGATTATAGTAAGTTAAATGCATATATTTCCATGCATACACAGCTATAATTTACTTACTTTTTTATTCATGTTCAGTCCAGTTCTTGTACCCAAATAATTGAATGCTAAAGTTTAACTTGATGTCAGGTGCTTAACCTAATGGATGAACCAGTGTTGTGCCTAGAGAAAACACACAGCTTTTTTGTGTCTTTAAGCACTTTTTTAAAGACAACCTGTCACAATGTCATCTGTTAAAATATCTTTTGCAGCCTCTACAATAATATCCACAGACAGTACATTTTATAATAATAATAATAATAATAATACATTTTATTTCGAGGCGCCTTTCAGGACCCAGGGTCACCTTACAAAACAATAAGAGAAAACAAACAGAGAAAAGAAAAGGTTAAAGTGTGTAGGCCAGCTTAAACAGATGAGTTTTAAGTTGTGTTTTAATGGAGGAAGTGAATCAATGTTACGGAGCTCAGGTGGTAGTGTGTTCCAAAGCTGGGGAGCAGACGGGCAGAGGGAACAGCAAGGTGAATGAAGGAAGATGACCTGTGAGTACGGGAGGGAGTGGTAATGTGAAGCAGACCAGACAGATATGGAGGGGCCAGATTATGGAGACATTTGAAGGTGAGAAGCAGTATCTTAAAGCTGATTCAGTTTTATTGGGAGCCAGTGAAGTTGTTTGAGAACTGGTGTGATGTGTTCAAGAGGTACGGGTGATGATCCGGGCAGCAGAGTTCTGGAGAAGCTGCAGTTTATGGAGTGATTTGTTAGGAAGACCAAAGAGAAGTGAGTTACACTAATCAATTCTTGAGGTGACAAGACTGTGGATGAGGATGGCAGCAGCATGTGGAGTGAGGGATGAACGCAGGCGGTTGATATTACGAAGGTGGAAATAGGTAGACCGAGTGATGCTGTTGATATGAGCTTGAAAAGAAAGGGTGCTGTCGAGAATGATGCCCAGACTCTTAACCTGAGGGGAGGGGAGAATGGAGGAGCCGTCGATGTTAACGGAGAAACTCTGAGTCTTGGTTAGAGTGGAGGCCGTGCCAACGAGTAGAACTTCAGTTTTACTGCTGTTGAGTTTGAGAAAATTGGAGAGAAACCATGATTTGATTTCCTGAAGACATTCAGAGAGGGAGGTAGGTGGAGCAGAAGAGTTTGGTTTTGATGAGATGTAGAGCTGGGTGTCGTCAAAAATATAATCCAGAGGTAGAGCAACAGACAAGCAGCCACATGCGCCGGTCGCCATCTTGGGATGACAAGCAATAAGCAGTATTTTTTGTACCATACTAGTCATTTACAAAGAGCTAAAGAATGTTTGACCTTATAAAAATATTTACAGCAGTATCTGAAGGTGATGTTCCTAAGAAAAAAGGATAACCAGGTGTAAAGTAGAAATAGTAGGTAAACACATAGAATAATTCACTTGAACCTAAAAACTAGAACATAACAGAAGGAATGTAAGAAGAGCTTAACATAAAAACAGAACCAAAAATCACAGGTTCAAGAAAGCAAGAAAGGTTCAGGCTCATATTAAATTGATTTGCTCAGCTTATTAGAAAAGTTCAAACTGTTTATGATGTATTTCCATTGGTTTGCCCATTTAAATAAAGCACTTTTTTAAAAAAAAAGTTCTTAATATATGTTATTTAAAAATTAATAAGAGGTAGTTTAGGAGTTTCTGCACTGCATTGCATTTCTGTGCATTAACTGTCAGTGCACTTACACAACTGAACTCCAAGTTTCTGAGGCTGTGGTGGTCTGCTCATGCACACATGAGTGTGTGAAAGCAGAAGTACAGTCAGTAAATCTATCCTGATTCAGAGTCAATCCCTCTGAGGCAGAGGCTTTGAGTACAAACTGAAAACTGAGTTCTGTCGGTGCTGATAAGGAGGTCAGCGTGAACAGGTGACGCAAACCAAGATTGCCGGACTTCTCACGGTCAGCAACCTTCTCCTCTAATGCAGCCACCTGAGCTGACCCAGATTTCTGAATGTCTCCAATTGGCCCTTAAGGAGTCCGTAGCAGATGGCCGTCATACACCAAAGGGTGTAGATAACAGCCATTTATCAAAGCATTAGAGGACTGCCACAGAATAAGGCCACCGGACATGCATCGCCCCGTCCACAAATTCCCACCGCTCTTTCCAAAACGTTGCTCATGAATAATTCAGCCATCTTAATGGCCACCAGCATTTGTTCCTCTATGGAATATTTATTGCTGATAAAGTTACCTCGTCTCTATATTGGTCTAGCCCTCCCCCACTCATGGACTGCTCTTGCCATTTTTTCCACTTATTCCTTGACCAGCTCATTTGTGGTCCCTTTTAATCACTTGCTCCGTGACCCTTTTTCAATACACATTAAATAAGGTAGACATGTTCCAGAAGCTGAACTCGTTCACTTGAACTGATGTGCTCTGGATCTTATGTCTTATAATTGGGACTGACGTACTTCAGAAGCAAGAACTGGCAGATGAAACGGATGTCTGAGGGAATTTAAGACTCCAGAACTCTGAAATCTGATGGAATGATGGATTCCAGTCACACAACCTAATCTATTTGGAATCAAGGAATAGTTAATTGTACAAGTTGTCTCTAAAACATATCTCCACAAAGAAACAAAGCTGCAAAAAATTGCCGTTCATATATGTGCAGCACAGACCCTAAACTGTTTCAAAGACAGACAGCATAACCATTTTTTGAAATTTGACAAGAGCAATTTTGTTATACAGTGGCAAGAAGAATTAAGGAGCACCCCATACTGTAAGCTGATATATCTATCTGATGTTTTCATTGGTTTTACTTTTAGGTAAATTTAATAACATGATACATCCATCGTTTGAATAATTCAGAAACAAATTATTGTTACACAATAACTAATTAACTTAAACTAAAGATACATAAAACAGTCCCAAATATGTGAGTTATATAGCATTACTTTTTGATTATCCCCCTGCATTGCATTTTAAATTTACAGTTTTTTTTTTCATTAAGTGCTAACTATTTGTGGTTAAGTCAATAGAATTATGTATATTAAATACATTTTAATTAAATATTTTTTTACATATCTGTTTTTCTTTTAATTTTTTATTAAACATTAAAATGTTCTTTAGGTCTGAGTTCATCTGATTATGATTGTGCTGCATCACCTTTTGTTTTTCTTTGTGCGAGTAACATGCCCTTCTTTTACCAGTTATTTCCGTTAGCTTTTAGTAAAATAGCTTCAAACTAAGCTTTTATAAAGATGCATAGTGACATCCTAAAAGTAGTATTTAACAATTGGTAAGTTAAAAGGATAATCTTTTAAAACTATGCTATCAATACACTATAAAAACATATTAAAATGTGCTTTAAAACAAAAATAAATAGTGAGGATGATTTGGGATATCAACATAAGTTTGGCAGCCATTATTGTAACAAAACTGAATTGCAACATGGCCTTGTTTAAATTAAACATAAAGCTAAATTAATACTATTGCATGCAGAATAGTTATAGGTAATATATCAAATTTAATATATAAGTCAAGGTGAATTTGAGCAAATATTGTATAGAATATAAAGTAGTATAGAAACTGCCATAGATCCAAAATCATGAATATTTAAAAAAAAACAAAATTAAACATCTTTATTGTATTTTAGGATTACTGATATGCTTGTTTTTGCACTTTAGAAAGTATTTTCAGTGTTTTGTATAAAAGCTTGTGCAATGCATTCATTGCACAACAGTGATTATGGTAATCACTGTTGTTTCTAGCCACTTTTGTCCATTTAAAATGAGAATTTCTTGGAAAAAAATGTGCCATTGGTCTTTAGAAAATTATCTAAAGACCAATTAGAAAAATATTATTATTATTTATGCAGCATTATAACAATTTAGATCTAACATATCTTCATATTACCTATTGTAAATGTGGGACAGGGCATTTAAAGACTCTACATCTTTTCATTTTTTAATTGAAAATGTTTTGCCAAACAGCTATAATAAATTGGACTGGCTTTATGCTTCCTGAAATAATAAACTTAATAAACTTTCATTTACATTTTCCCTGCTAGACCATAAAGTCATTACAAAAACATTTTAAATGCAAACATCCAGCACGTTTGAAGCTGGAAGACTGATTAATAGTTCGTTGTCCAGCAATAGCCGTGATTATAATTGAACTTTCTTATTGTGTGTCTTTTATTTTTAGCCATGGGGGACACAGCTGGGTCTCAGTGGCCTCTAGACACTTAATTTAAAGTAATCAACAACTTGGCATGAACTCCTCTGATTACTGGTGATTTCATAAGCTACCCAAGAAACCAGTCTGTGATGATAGTTCTGCCTTCCATGATGGAGGGCAGTTTCTGGAGGTTTGATTGGATATTTGTCATGTGGTAATTCCTAAATAGGAGGCATTAGTGATTTAGGTCAGAACCCAGTGGTAGGAGTATGGCTGTCATTGACCACAGTTCAGTTAGACATATTTCTTAATTAGCCTCACTGTCTGCTCTCTTCAAAGTAATTAACTTGATCAGTAAAGACCTTGCCTGAAGTCGGAGCAGAGTTGGAAAAAAAATGTCACGGCAGTGACTAACTACATTAAAAATTCTGAAATCATATGTTTTTCCCAAGCTGTTTGCAATTAGTATGCACACAGAGTCTAATTTTAAATCCTCACAGATTACTGTGAGAGGAAGTTATCTGGCTATGTGCTATCATAATTCATTTGATTTAAGGTGTTTTTTAAAGTTACAGAACATTGTTGACTAGGCTTGCACTATAATAGATTCAAACTGAACAAGATACACATGACACCTCCCCCCACCCTTTTTATTTTTTGTATGTATTTGTGCAAAAACAGGAATGAAATGAAGTAATTATGCTAAAATCTATGGAGACTAAAATATAAAGCATTACATTATGGGCACTGCAATCACAACTGAGACAATGAGGCACATTAAAAAGTAGCCTCCCTTCCTTGCATGTTTTATTGCTTCATCCTCTCCTGCTTGATAGAATTATGACCCAATTTGTCCAAAGAAAGAGGAGACTGGTAGAAACAATTCAGACAACATCCCATCCCAGAGGGTTTATTGTCCTGTGTGATAAGGATGTGCCCTGACACTGATACAGAACTAAAGACATATCTGAAGGGGGAGGATTTAAAACAGATGGTTGTCATTCCTGCCGAGTCCATCAGTCTGCTGTCTGCGGTCCTGAAAGTATGAGGTTGCTAGAGGAGATACAAGGGCAGCTGCATTTTATCAACAACCCAAGAAAATATTATTCTCATATATTCACCAAAAACATTTCATTGCCAAGCTGTTGTCTCTCCTTCGTAGTTTTATTTATCATCAGAGTGCAAACCTAGAGGCAAATCTCTCTTCCCTACCTGGATTTATGCCGCAACTTGTCAACATTTCTTTCTTGTTCCATCTTTCCTAATATTTTGTATAGATCCGCCAGGCTTAAAGTCCATCTTTTCCAATTGGCTAATGATCTATTTCAAGCAGTTGGAAAATATCTGTCTCAGTTAGTTCTGGTGTTGAGAAGTTTGAGAGATGGTGCTGAGGGAAGTGCAAAATCAATAAACCTATCAGAGTATGGTGACATGATATATGCTGGCCGGGCAGCCACTCTGCACGATCAGCCATGAAAAGATTAATTTACGCAATTTAAAGTACCATAAACGGTGCCCAGTAAAAACCAAGCCCTGATGGTTGTTGTCTTCAGGTGTCATTTATTGCCTAAAAAAAAAGATTGAGTGTTTTGTAGAGACCTTTTAATTTGAGATAGGGTTTGTGGCTGGAGAAGTTCTGTCTTAACGATGTAAGTTTAAGCCCCAACATCAGCTATGTGCCTCTGACTTTCCTTGAACAAGATAAAGAACTCTCCTATGATTTCAGGCTAAATAATATAGCCAATAGGAGTTATTCTGACTCAGCTGTATTGGATAAATTTGCCCCCCATTACCTGAATAGACAGAAAAGTCATAGCTATAATCCTCGTTGAATATACATGCATTATACTCACAATTACAGCACTAATCTGAAAACGTGTTCTCTGTGGCAAGTTGGTGTTTTCATTCTTTTCCGATCCAGGATTTAGGGGCGTTGTGGGAGCCATAGCATTGTGTGAGCATGCATGGTTAAATGAAGAAATAGATTTTGTTAATGAAAAATGCAACAGATGGTGGCTGTAAACCCAGTCCCTGCAGAGCATGAACATTTCCTGCAGAATGACGGAGAGCGGATTAAGGTCATTTTTGCCTTGTTTTTCAATTTATAAATTCATGCTCAGAGGGAGCTGGAGAAAAAAAAAGGGGAAGAGTGAGTGGGGTGGGGACTGGCATCCTGCCTTGACACTCTCTGGGAAATTCAAAATGCCATTGAGCATATCATGGAAATGGGCAAATATCAGAACAAACAGCACAGTTTAGGAAGAGAGTGTTAAGATGGCCATCATCACTGATTAAGAGCAGTCCACAGCCCCAAAGAAAAGCTGCTGTTGATCAGCATAAAACAAGGCTGGACTTTATCAGCAGGATGTTTTCTTCTACAGGATAGAAAAACAAACAAGGAACCATTCATTCATCTCACATTCAATTTATTGTTAATTTCATGCCCATGCTCATTGACAGATTATTATTCAGGCTCCATCAAATTATTTTTTGACCATAATCATGTAAAAAAGAAGATTTCCTATTCATAAGTCCCTATTCATATGAGCTTTTCAGCTGTGTCCTTGTGCCATTTGCAGACTCGTCCCAGTGTCGTTTCAATGTCATGATTTGAATAGTACAATCTTCCTGAAGACAATAGACCATTTTTCAGTGCACAAATTGCATTTATTTTCTCCCACGACTAACCGAGTACAAATTTAAGTTGGGTCTTACCTCCCCCATTACTGAGCCTCACTCTATCTGTGAAAGGAATGAAACAGCCCGACCCCCCGTTAGCATGACAGTACATGAGCATAACCAAACAATATAAAAAAAAGGTGAAGTTTTGTCGTGTCCGTGCAATATTAGCAAAAAAGCAATGACACAGCCCTTGTGTTACACTTAAAGCACCCACATGGCGACTCCCCAGAGAATCTACAAACCAGTGGCCGTGACAGATGCCTGAGACGCAGAGCACTAAGTGTCACATATCTGCATATGTTTGTCGGCCTTGCTTTCAGTATTGCAGACGCAGAAGCATATGTCTGATGAAGGTCAGCGATTTAAAAACAAGGCACCTCAGCTGTTATTGCAAGTGTGACGGCTGCTGGATTCATTCGAGCTCTTCGCTCTTCCCTAATCCTGCGATGACAGAGCACATCTAATGACCAGCAGATGGATGTGACAGAATGAGGATGATATACAGAAAGGCTAAAAACTGAGGGAATTGTAAAGGGAAAACAGATTAACTGAAGAAACACTGCTGGTATCACACTATGGGGTAGGAGTATTCATTTCTTAACCGCCTTCAGTATGCTGATTTATCATTTTCCAAAGTAGGCAGGAAGAGGGTGGTGGCAGTCATTTGACCTCTTCCATCTGGGATTTAACCCCAGCATCCTTGATAGTCTGAAATTCTCTGCCAGCCTTGACATCAGCATTATCATCTATCATCACCATCTTTTAAAGATCTGTGCATCTGGTGTCAAACACATAAACATTCTGCCAGAGGTAAGTTATGGCCCAAGTGTGATTTCAATCACAGGCAAGAGATTGTAATTGGGGAAAGCTGGGGGTCTGCAGCATCAGACAGTCTGTTGGGAATAGCGGATCACGATGTGACGAATGGAAGAAGGTTGCAGTGTTGAAAACTTTGATGGCGATGTGGCAATAAAAAAGAGGTTAAGAGATTAGGAGAGTGAAAGTGTTACAGAAAGTGATAAAGGGAAGGATTTTCCCCATTGGAATTCAGGGCAGACATAGAGGGTGCATCTCAAGAAAAAAAGGAAAAAAGTAGAACAGTGAGTCGCTGTATCCTTTTATTAGAGCAAGAATGTCTAGAAATTTAAGACCACCATATTTTTAGAACCCCATCAACCTGGCCTTTATATAGCTCGATAAAATAGGCCTCTATGTTTCGTTGGAGATTGAGCTCAACTCATCCCGCCATCTGAGCTGCTTTTGTGAACACCTACTCTCAGGGGGAGGACACTCACACGGAGAAAATGTATAGGCTACATCGTTGAATCTTATTTAGACAGATGGAAGCTGCTCACTGTCAGCATTTCAAAATGATTGTGAACTAAATGATTCTGATTTCCCGGGGAACTCGGTGTATGGCAACGTGAGAGAGAAAGAAAGGAATAACTATTTACCTGTTTTTCTGTAAGCACATCTGCAACAGAATCAAAGCTTCAAGTTGGTTAAGAAAAAAGGAAAGATGAGAAAGAGTGAAACAGATATTGAGACTAAAAGCAAAAACACAGACATACAGGTCCCTCCCTGTTGTCTTCCTCCTTAGGCTGTTAGTTAATCACCCTCTTAGATCTACCTACCAGTGGGAGGAGTCTTTACCCTTCTATGCGGGGATCTTGGTTTCCGAGACATCACAGCCATGCAGATCCTTTGTAAGATACTTCACAGATCTCTCTTGTGCGAAACCCACCTTATTCCAGGAACAGGAGATTATGAATAAGTAAGCAAATGTAGTGGCACGTAAGGTGCGTAGTGACAGCCCGCAGTACTCATTATGACAAGGTGCCAGGTATCGTGCTGCGTGCAACTCCGGCGCCAACTAGGACGTCGGTAGAGCCGTTGACGACCCCTCCTCTGCATCCTCTGAACCTACAACCTCCTGTCTACATGCAGTCGCAGGGGATCTGAGCTCACCCTGCAGAGCTCTTGTCAAAGGAAAGTATCGCACGAGATAGATCCAAGTTAAAAGGCAACAAGCTTTGAGCTTTCAAGGCTCCCACTGATCATTTCAAGGGGTTTGTCATTGACACAAAGAAGGGGCTTGAAGAAAGACAGTTATGTAGTTGTGTGATGTATACAATGTGGTTTGAAAACATACATTTTTTGAAAAGGAAAAACATTTTTTCGTTAGAAAATCATTTACATAAACTGATAAATAGATAATTGTAACCAGAAAAGCACAGAACAGCATGGTAAAGAGCTTTCTAGTAGATAAATATACATATATATGTGTGGTTTTAACAAACTCTGTGATATGTTATTGTAATTATCAGGAATTAGACAGATGCTCATAGTCTTAAGCTTTGTAAATCAGAGTAAACAGCAAGGTAGCCTAATTGACCAGTTCAGTAAATGGTCAATAAATGAGGTGTTGCTGCCAATTAGACTGTATCACATAGGGTGTTTGTGGCAGACGCCATCTGTTCAAACTAAAGGTGTTTGACCTTGGTTTAATGTAGCTGCTGTTTTAAACCTCATCGGGTTACAGCAGGTTAGCCAATCTAAAGATGCTTTGTTTTGGATTTAATTTGCCCATCTAACATCAAATGCTTCATTTCCAGAGCACCCTAATGAGATGAAGTGAAAATACACGACATTGCTGTTGCTTTGCTAATTGCCTAAACAAGTACTACGGCTGGCAATCTGATTAAATAATTTGAACATGAAAATAGTCATGCAATAGACCCAGAATAAAGTGTTTTTTAATAAACATAGCTTTCAGTTAATCACTTGATTGAGGCTTGAAGGTTGTGGCAGTCCTGTCAAAGGCAATACTTGCAAAGTTTTGTTACAACAGCAATAATCATTTTTGTGGTCTTCGGCCTGAAATACTCTGATTCAGAGTGTGTGCCAACAGAGGAGAACCACTTTGAGCCACTGAGCAAGGCACTTAACCTCTCCCATCGGTAACCCAGACACTAAAACATGGAAGCCTACTGCTACTGCTTTATAGCTATGGTAAAAATGACTGATTATCATGTGTAAGTTGCTTTGGATAAAAGTGTCTGCCAAATGACTGTATAGATAGTATAGTATAGTATAGTATAGTATAGTATAGTATAGTGTAGTATAGTATATACATTTAAATATGGGTCAAATGGGGAGCTAAATTTCTCAATTGGGATTATTAATGTAAAAAAAAAAACTTTTTTTTGGCCAATTATTGTGGGAATTATTTTCAAGTGAGAAGCTGTAAGGACAAAATTATTCACAATTCAATTTAAGCATCATCTAAATGGCCTCCGCCTCGGTGGAGGTAATTATTATTTTTTTGTTGTTTAAATGTGTCATTGTTAGACCCAGCTCCACCAGGGGTTTTAAGTCGTAACAAATGAGAATTGCGTAAATTGTGAAAATTAATTTACTGAATTCAATGAGGGTATCGGTACACAAACACAAGCGGTCCAAAACCACAGGAGTTGGTTAGAAAAGCTGCTGAAAAACACAAAGTTAAATAACAGATGCCTAAATGACTCAAACTAGGAAGGCCGAATCCCCAAACCACAAAGTACAATACCAAACAAAAACAAAATAGGCCTCCCAAAAAGTAAACTTACCGAGAGCAGCTCCAATAACTAAAGTTTATATATTACAAAATCAATGTTGTTTATCGAGTTTTGCTTGTTTGAAAACCTTTGGACAAAATTGTCTAGCTATGTAATTTATTTGGATGGCATTAAATTGTCTTCCAGTACTACAGTAAGGGACCTTGGAGCACTTCCGTTTTATTTCTCTGGTCCTTACCTTCCATCTATAAACATATGACAATATTTGTATCATTAACATATTTCTTTTCTTTTTCTGCAGATCTTCCTGTATTAAAGTTTCAGTGGATGTTGAATGTTGATTAGTGTTTCCTGTTACCTCCACCTCCACCCGTCGAGGCAGATGGCTGTCTTTCCTGAGTTTTTTTTAGTTTTCCTTTCCACTGTCACCTCATGCATTCTCTGGGTGGAAGATTGGATCAAAGTCAAGATTCAAAGCAATCTATTGGTTTTCCTTAACTAGCCTATTTATTATTAAGTGGCTCAAATTGATGTGTCTGTAAAGTGCCCAGTTGTAATTGTTGTAAAGTTGCACTATTCAAATAAAGCTGAACTGAATTTGCTCCTCTTGTACACAGTGATGGTGGATTAGCTTTTGGACTGTTTGCCAAGTAAGAACTTTTTAAGTCCTAATGAATCACTTGAAAAGCTTAATTTCAGATATCCTCAGAAATATAGATATTTCATAAGGTTTTGTAAACTTTGAACCACCCTTCCCTAATCTATGATCTCATCATACTGAAGCACATTCCTTTAATTTCAACACACCCTAAAACATTGTGTGCTTGCAAGTCTCACCATCACATTGGCTCATCTGGCAAAGTAAACGTTTGCAAGATTGAAGACTGCAACCCCTAAATCTCAAGTGACTCATTTTAGAGACAGACCATTCGCAGTTTATCACTTATGCTTTTGTTTACAGCCAGTTGTAGATTAATTCCAGAAAGTCACAAGCAGTAAGACTGTTGACTTGCTGAGTTGCTTAAGCAGTATAAAAGTGCTGCCAGTCAGGCGAATTTACACCGTTAGGAGGAGATTAGTGTAACGGCTGTTGTTGGCCAGCAGAGTTCAATCTATATGAAACTAAACAAAATAGCAACTCATTACTGTAGTCTATATTTATTATTATCATCATGTTGCCTTTTCTCTCAGTGGAAATGGAAAAATACAACTTACAAGTGAGGAGATCTAGGCAGATGCAGCAAGCTATATAAGCAGTGATCCCATAAAAATTTCCATCTAACTAACCTCCCAAGTGTTAACAGACTCAGAACACTGAAATTTAGCTCTCTGCATGAAGATGCACCTCATAGTTGTCAATGTGAAATTAAGGAAATGTGCAATGTAACAACACAATACTATTTAACTGGCTTTGCTAGGTGAAGCAAATGCTGGGGAACAGGTGAGCAGAGGAAGGTCACACTTACTGAAGAGCTAAACGGAGTGAGAAAAACATGCCTGTACCAGCAGTAACAGATGGAGCAAACAACTAGATTAATTAAAAGTACTGCCTTTACATCAAGATGCTTCCAATTTAAAAGTAAAATATGCTCTTAGAAAATTTTTTTTAAAAACTAACAAATTCCTTTATTTGTTTCCCTCGTAAATAGTTTGATCTAATTTTTTCAAACTAAAACTAGAACTCAGACCTGCCCATCATTCCTCTTTTGTACCCAGCCATAATGTGCACTTTGAATATACTCACAGTACTTCTGGTCATACCTAATAACTTGAGTGGTGATACATTATTTTTATTGTAACTTAAGGTAATCAAAGGGGGAAAACGACAAACATGCTTTTTCTGCTAATAGTCTATTCCAGAAGCTTTCAGGGCTAAAAATGCACAGCCCTTGCAGTAATATTTTTGAGTTACTCTTGATTGGTTGCATCACTAATGCAGGGAGACAACACTTGCTAGGTAAAATCAAACAACCCCTAAAAAGACTCCCACTCTTGTTGCCCAAGGGTCACCTGTCCAATCCTTTGGCAACAGCATTTGATCAAGAGAAAAAAAAAACACATAAAATATAGTAATGTGGAGGCCGCAGGATGTACATGACTAATGCATGAGCTGATGTGAGCGGACACGACATCATATACTGCACATGTTCTATCAAATAATCCTTGTACATGTGGATGTAGAGGAAGATTATGCAAATTGTTTGAAACACACAGTGATCTTGGGCTTTGAGAATAAGACCAGTCTATGAATATGGGAGTCAGGGTCAGCACTGGACTCGTTCCGTATACATGAATTTCATGTATCAGGAGGGATGAGCGATAAAGTATTCAAAGACGATGCATGTAGTGCTAAGTGGTCTAATGAGGAGCAGTGAGCATTCCTCTGCAGTCATTTTATTTCAGTCCTGTCAGTGCTTTTTACAGTATGAGTCCACCTCCACCAGAGTTCCCTGATAATAAAGCAAAGTGAAAGTCTTTTCATAAAGTGAGATTACAGCTATGATAGTGACTTAGACGTACCAGAGAGGCCAAAGTGGCCCATATCAAAGTGCACTCTTCTTTCATAACCTTATTATTCCACCACCTATCAACCTTTGATTCCTCTCTATTGTATAGAACCTGTGATAATTGGAGGAGAATTCATAAAAGTCCTATTAAATTCTATTAAAGTACTTTTTTTTAAAGCCCACTTTGCTAAAACTTTAGTTTTTCCCAGCAAGGACAATATCTAAGAAAACTCTTAAGTGCAAGTGTTGCTTTCTATTAAACATCATTTGTGGTGTAAGGATGCTGCACCCATCAGTAGATAAATATACTGGATCAAGGGCAAAGATGTCCGTAATCACAAATGAAAGTCACAGTTTTGCACTTCTAGCCCTCTGCATTCTCAGTTAACCCAAAATAAAACAAAACTTTCGATATCTCTCAAAAACCTTCCAGTCTTTTATAATAATTTGACCTTGTACGCTGGGAAATAAAAGCAGTTGAACATAGAAAATGAGAACACTGGCCTTAAAAAAACCAGAACATGGAAGACATTTGGAAGTCATCTGTAGATACCGCAAATTACAGTCACTCAAAACGCGCACTTAATTGCATCTCTGACACATATGGCTTCCAAAATACGATTGATTGCTGCTCAGAATTGCAGAAAGAACCTTGATTTCAACATAGCTGACTTCTCCAGAGTGCTGGAAAATTACTGAGGGGAGTACTCTCTGAGACTTGCGCTCGACCTCAAAACATCTGCCAACCGTTTTCTTGCAACACGGTAGTCAGACAGTAAACTTTTGAAAAAACTATGCACAGATACACCAACGCATGCACTCCCTCACTCACAAACACAAACGCATACACACACAGCTATATGGCTAAAGCTCTAGCAGCTGAGAGAATTTAATTGTTTTTTTGTTTTATTTTAGCATGTTGAAATAATGATATGCAAAAGCTTTTGAATATTTTGACAGCATACTTTGTTCCTGGTAGTCATTGGCATGATGTGGTTTTAAGCAGTAGGTCACTCTACCTGCCTGTCAGAGCAACTCTGGAAATTAAAAATTCACATATTCTCCAGATTCTTTTTTTAAGTTACTGCAAAAATTTTACTGAGGTAAACATAATGAGTAATTACCCCAGCAAACAATGTGGGAGGCTGCTGATATTTCACTTTCTCTAGCAGCCACACTTTTCATCCTCTTTGCTTTGCAAGCTGCATACTTTTTTTATTAAGACATTTCTTCACTGCAAGCTTCGGTGAAGTGGTTTAATGTACATAGTGTTACATTACCTAACAAAATGGCATTATATTTATCATAGGCTGAGGGTTCCCTCGCCTGCTTTCAAAAGCTTCTCTTCTCAGAGGGTTTCATTTCATGCAGAAAATAATGCCTGTGGTTTAAATAAATGAGTTTTTTTCACTCTTTTAAATGACAACCTTTCATATATCAACAATGAATTCTGAGATGTAATATTAACTTTGCTTTGCATGATTTATTTCATCACATTTATGCATTTCTATGGGTTACAGTCTGCTTTTACCATAAAAAAAAGAAAAACGACTCGTTTGTCCCTGCAAAGCCTCCTATAAAGATTAAAATCTCACTATAGGAGAAAATATTTGCACTGAACTGTTTTGAAAATCCTATATAAATCTTATCAATTGTGATTATCATTATAATTGCATTATCATGATTATTATTAGTCTTGAGCCATTCTTCATTTTTTGCTAGAGTGGATAAAAGAACAAAACAAGCAAAAAGATGTTTATTTCAAACATAAATGGAAATAAAGTTTAGAAAGCAAAAACAAAAAGTTTGCACAATTCTAATAAGCTTGAAAACCACTTACACCACCACCCCTCCAACCTCTTTGCACTTGCATTGTGATGAGTTGACTCACCTATTTTGATGTTAATATCTTGGTCAAATTAGCAAACCTTATTTGTAGCATATCTGTATTGTGATCAGTATAATACATTCATAAAAATCCTGGGTGAAAATTAGATATTCGATTGATTAAAGTTGGATTCGGTGGTTTAGTAAAAAAGAGAAAGGCAGACTGATTCTGCAACAGCAAATGAAATATTGGTTCCAAGATGCTTCTGGTTTCCAGGCTACCATTATCTCTGAGAACAATCAGATATTTGTCTTCAAGGAAACAGACACTGACTGTTGGAATGACATCATGCCATTAAGCACTCTCTGTCACTAAATTATAGCGGGTTAAATCAGTTCTTGCTCATGGGTTTTGAACATGGTGCAATCTACTTAACTGAAACAGTCAACAAGAAGAAGTATAAAAACAAAATGGAGCATTTCATGTTTTATGCTTCTGTGAGTGGAAAAGGGTCACTGCCTTCTCAGAAAGTGTTTTATCTCTTACAGGGACTGATGCTGACAGCAACATTTTTGGAAGTATTATTTTTTCACCTGAGACAGAAGAAATCACCGTCTCCTTTTTCCAAAGTCCCTATTTCCTTTATCCTGATGGGTGCAGTCAGTAATCCAAATCAAGCCTGAGTATTACGTTGAAAAGGGAGACATAACCACAATATGTTTGTGCCAGAAAGCCTGTCAATCTCTGTATTAACTTAAATATTTGCATTTATCTGCTGTTGTGGCCCAAGTGTTTGTGATACGGTGCCAAGAGCTTAATAGCAAAACTTCTTTTGTTTTATTTTTTGTTTGTTTTTTTTGTCTGTTTGTTTTAGTTAATTTTACCAGCATTTCATGCATACACTGCATTGTAGGTGATATGAATTAGCCCAGCCTTTCCCTAAAAGCACATAGCTTTTCCTTTTGTTTTATGAGATACGTTGTGGAAAAATGTATGGATGGGGCACTCGTGTCAGCTAAATCTTCCAATTTTATTAGATTAGAAAGTGTTTTCTCAAAACATCCTCAACTTTTTACAGCCTTGTGTAATAAATGGAAAGTCTGAATAGGATGCAACAGGGTCAAAGTCATCTGCATGTGTCACAAACCTGCAACATTTAGAAGCCACTCAACTACAACCACAAAGGAAACAGAACAGCACAAAAACACACGGCGGCCTTCCTCTGGGGGATTTCTGCTTCCTCTGCGTGTCTCTTGCTCACCTTGGACATTGGGTCAGTGTCAGCTGTCAGTGTCAGGTTGAGAGCACGAATGCTAATGGACCGTCGCCACATTGCATCCCCGTCCATCTCCCCTTTTCTCTTTGCTCTTTTTCCTCTCTGCTGTATGTCAGAGGGAGGCCAAGCTATTACCTCTCCTTTAGTAGTGGATCTCTGCATCTGACTGTGGTAGCCTGCAGTGTCTCTCTCTACAAAAGATAGGCAGGCTTCCTTTGAGAAGCCGAGACTAGACTTGACTTTGTCTGTCAGAGGCACAGTTGCTCCATGTGCAGTCCCTCCCTCCTGCCTTTTCCACCTCTCTTCTGCTGGCATAAATGCTTGAAGATACAGCCAACATCCCAATTTTTAAACCTCAGAAGAATGCAGCTGTCTGCCGGTTTGAATGTAAAAGAACCTGCAGCCACTGCAGCTCTTTCTGTGCACCACCAAAGGCATTCACTAAACACTTCAGCCCATGTGGTGGGGAACCTCTAGATGTTTCCAATTGAGTTTCACTTAAAATCTGTAATTAATAATCATGGACACTTCTGGAGGAAAGCACAAAGGCTTGCAATTAAGAGTTTGAATTGTCAAACTAAATAAAACCTACAAAGTGAGATAGTTAGATACATAAGAGTAGCTTAGTTTACTATATAATGTGATTATTATCATTAGTAGCATATTTGTTTCATCCTTAATCTGGTAACTCTTTTGTTTGTGGGACTTCTTATTTAATAATCTGCACACTAGTTGATCTCAAACATACTTCTCAATGCAGCACATTCACTCATTATAACTAATGACAAAACCTTCCAAAACAAGACTTATTTTTCTCAGGTGCTAATGAAATCCATGGAGGAAAAACGTTATAGTTGAGCTGGTTTGTTTTTATTGGAAAGCCTCGGTTCAATGTCAAGCATCTGATCTGAATGATTGGTATGAGGGTCACTGAGTGCAGCTCAGCTCCTCGTCTTTGCTGTTTTTACATCAGCACAACAACAACAGCATGTCGTATTTAGCATGGGGCTGATTAGCAAAGAATCACATCACAGGAGCTAAACAGCTGCTTGTTTTAAAGTGCCACTATAAAATTTCAGCTTTACATATTTCCACTTTACTTCTGCGTTGATACACAATAAGGACTATTGTGCGAAAATATTTATATTATAGATGTAATTTTGGTGATGTTTAGTTTGCCAATCCCTGCTCTGATTTGTTTTCAAGAACTTTCTCCAAATGCATTTATTTATTTGGTGTTATAAGGTTAATCATGTTTGAAAATAATATTTTTATAACTTAAATGTACATTGAGTGTGCATGTATGTTTATTGTGTATGATAAAAAAAGTACTAACATTTTAAATTTATTGACTTGAGATTAAAGATTAAGATTAAAATAAGCATCCTAGTCAGACCACATGTACATTCTATTTTCAGTTTTATTCCTTTAAATTTGTGCCAAAGGTCCACAGAGTGATCAAACCACCTCTGTGTTTAACAGTCTTTAACAGCTTCATTTAGTTTTAGTTTTACACCCCATAAGAACTGTTTTCAGTTAGTTAGTTAGTTAGTTAGTTAGTTAGTTAGTTAGTTAGTTAGTTAGTTAGTTAGTTAGTTAGTTAGTTAGTTTA
>JBAMHV010000019.1:4915079-4925334 GCA_037177535.1 Pseudomugil gertrudae
CAGATGGTAGTAATGTGAAATACTGATGAAGTGGGTGAGTGTGATCCTGTAATATTGTGTTTGTGATGTGTGTGATGACTTTAGAATTTAGCTGAGTAAGGTTAGGGGTTTGAAGGCCAATAAACTTAGAGGCAATATTGGTTGTTTTGGTGAGTATGGTCCGATTTTTGAGTGTCAGGATATTATAAAAACATGTGCAGTATGTGAGAATGGCCTGAACAATACTTGTGTGTGTCTTAACTTTTCAAAGCTAGTCTGACACTGAATTTTGTAATAACTTATATCCAAAGAATTTTTTTTCAGTTTTGGCTACCTTTTTCACTAAGGCCATAGTTCATATGACCTTGAATCTGCTAAACTTTCCTTTTTCTGTTTCTCAATGACATTTTTACAAATATGTTTTTTCCTTCTCAAAGTCAAGGTAGGATTGAGCTTTTATCATGTCCTTTCAGAGGCAAGGGGAAAGAGCTGTGTTTGTATTCTGAAAACACTTAATTAAACATTGACAACAAATGATTACGGGTCAAGGAAATGGTTTCTACCTATTTACACCCCACACTCATACTATCCTAGCCATTAGTGGGTGGGAGGCAGTGTGCACCATGGACAAGTTGCCAGTTTGCAGATAGTGGCAACAAAAACATTCAAAAGAAACATAAAAAATTAGGAATTTACATTAAACTCAATCTACTGTTTTCCACATTTATAATGAATTGTAGATTCTTTGATGATACAAAAATTTCAACTAAGAGCTTTTCTTAATCAAGTCCTTTTAGTAAAGTTCTATGACATGGCTTCATAGAAATGCAGTTGTTATGGCTACCATTTATTTCACTGACTGTGATTTGCAATAAATAATAGCAGGATATGTTGCACGAAAACTGTTGTTTTATTAGTTGTTTAATAAAATTTGCTTTAATTTCCTTATTGTTGACCAGCCATGCAGAAGATTACATTTCTTCTGATTGCCGAGACACAGTTTGGACATCCCTAATGATACTGCTGTGACAAGTCACTTCTTATTGGTAATTATTTAAAACACTCTAGGAAAATACTAGACTTATAATAAAACCACTCTAGTCTTTCCCAAAATATTGGGAAACGTGTCAAACTTTTTGTCTTTGAGAAATTATTTTAAGCATTACTCCCCCTGAAACCATAAAGTCTAATAAAAACTCAAATGGACAGTTTTGAAAGAAATATAATGAAATCTGTAGACTGCTGTATGATATGATTTGTAAGAAATTTAAAGTCACAATCTACACAGAAAACTTATAAACTTACAAAAAAAGGTAGCTTAGTTTGCAAAGCCATGCTACTGTGATGCAAAGTCTATGTGATTTGCAGCAAATGGGTGAAAGCCAGCAGAATAATGGGCCTTTTTCACAGCAGGTGTTATGACTTGCCATTGAAGGGAAAACACAGGAATCACTAATGACATTAAAATGGCTCATTTTCACTTTCATTTCACAGTAAGCCATTACAGTGTGATAGTGAGCCAACGTCAACACTGCAACCCTGAAACCAAAGCAGCCAATTCAGCAATCGTTTATATTTCCCACTCCAGTACTTTTCCTCCTGTTACAAGTCAAAATATAATCTGTAAAAAGAATCTGTTATTTCCTTCAGGGGCATCTGGCAACTACAGGTTTTATTTATACACTTCCAGCGCTGTAAAAACTGATAATGATTAAACAAAATTGACACTCTTTTAACCTCTTATGGCCTGATGTAGCACATTTGATACACACTGTTTCTGAGATATTTTATGTTCCTTTTGTCAGCAGAAACTTTATTCAAAACCCTGTTGTTCACCATATGACAGTGGGCTATGGCACCCTGGTGAATACCAGAAAGCAGAAGAGAACACCATAATAATTTTGACCTATTACATGGTAATAAATTGTAAATACATTGTTTAACAAATTTATTAAACAATCACCCAGTATAAGGTGTTTGTCACTTCAGCCATAGTTTAACTATAGTTTTGTTTTGTTTTTTTACCAAAATACCTTTTTATGTTTCCATAATGGTTAGTCCACCAAAATTTATTTAAGGGGTTTAAGTCAGGACTTTGTCTTGGCCGATCCCGTTGAACAGATCTGAGAGTTAGTGAAGAGTTAGTGAAGTCAAAGATTGATCACACCAAAGTCTCATCCAAAGCAAGTCTCCTGGAACAGCTGGAAACTCTGGAACTGAAAAACAAAAGAGACGTTGCAAAAATACACAAAAACAATGCCAGACAGGAATGCAAGCTAGTATCTCTGCTAATGGCAGTCATACAAAATATTGACATACGTGGTTACTATTTGTCAATAAGGACATTTTTTTTATTCCATTGGTTATTCTCTTAATGAATAATATTGAAATTATTAATTTGAAACTGTTTTTTGATATATTAAGAAGTTATTTATGTTTTCTTGTTTTCATGATAGGTGGACTAATACATTTATTAAGCACTGTATGGAAAACATAAAATGGTTTTATTTTTTTCAGATTTTGGTAAAGGGTCAAATAAAGTGTTGAAAACTTACTTTTATTTCCTCGCCTTCACCCCAGTGTGTGTTAGATTTTGTCTATAGAATTCAGTCAGAAACAAAGGGGCAAAGCCAGTAACATAGTTTTAAAAGAGTAATAAGGTGGCACTTATAATAGTTAAACCCTGTTGCAGAGAGAGAAACAGATGTCTCTGCCTTTCTTTGCAGTCCAGTTATAGCAATATGTCCATGCTATCACGTCCTGGGTTATTAGTGAGACTGATTTGATTCTATCGCTGTTCTTAACACAATCGGTGTAAAAGTTGGCACAAATATCAGATCTGTTTTCTTAATCGTGAATACCACTTCATAAATTTCCATGTCACCTGTGACTCCCACATCACAAATGCGGCAGAAATATGCTTTACAAATTGTAGATGGTACTGTACATTAGGCTTTGTAATGACAGTTGATTCTAGAGTGTACCAGTGGACCATGATTCAGGGTGCTGTCCAAGTTTAGTAGTAAATAATAACCTCGTTTGTACATAGAACCTCTTTAATATGATTTGAAACATCACATGTGATTATTTATAATTAAGTAAACAAAATAAAAATGAGGAAAACCAGGCTTTATTGCACATGTTTATTATTGTCTTTTGTGTTCATTCAACTTTTTGTCACTATGTTAGTTATTTTTTTCTTCATCTGTCTATTTGTTTTCACAGACTCAGGAAATTTTTATCTTTTATGGGTCTTTTTTGGTCATTAGGCTATGCGAAGTAGTGCCAGCTGGTCCATCGTTTACACTTGTGAGAGATTGGTATACATAAATCTAGGAGAAAAGACAAACATCTCTGTAGTGCATGAACATGTTCATGAAGGCAAGTTTCCAAAAAAAAAAAATATTCTCTTAAGTCCTACTTAAGAACAAATTTGAGAAGATTTGTCAAAATAAATTGGTGAATGAGGCCCAAGGTCCTAGGACAAAACAATTTAAAGATGTTTGCTTATAATTTCACCATCATGATATGAAATCAAAAAGGAATACCACAGGGAAAAAAAGAACCTCATATGTCCTGTCTAACATGGTGGTGGAGTTGTGAGGATTTGGTTTCAATTAGCATCCACAGGACCTGATTATTTTGCAATTGCTCAGTCTTCCATAAACTTCTCTATTAATTAAATTAGATGGCAGTGGCTCAAGAAGTACTGCTGTGTAGTGACTAAGTGGGTAGTTCAAGGTTGGAAGTTTCAACTTCAATTGAACACAGTCATTTGGCCATTGTGGGGTAATAAACTTCACCAGCCCTTGCCTCCAGTGGTTCAAACTCTGGTGGATAAATGTGCAGAGATCAGAGGTTCAGGTGCAGATTAACAGCCATGTTTCTGTTTGTCAGGACAGTTGCAAATCACGTTGGCTCTCGTGAAAAGAGCTATACAACCATTTTATAGTTGTAAAGTCAAATATAACAACTAAAGCTTAGACATAATAAATAGTTTTGCAGAATGAGCCACTTAAATGTTTAGACTTGTCTGATTAAAATGCTGTGAGAGGACCTTATGGAAGCTGTGCCGAATGAGCAATCCTCAATGAACTGAAACAATGCTGTGAAGACAAGTGTGCCAAAACTTTTTCACAACATCATGTTAGTCACAAAGGTGTAAATAAATAATGAATACATGACTGTATGATATCTTCATAGTGACTGTTAAATTGATGTAGCATTTAAAAAAGACAGTGAACATTGCTGTGACATAGCTGTAAATGCTTCATTTAAATTTGATGTAAAATACACAAGAATTTGATTCCCTTTAACTTATTTAATAATAAATGACAGAATAATTTAGGTATTTTTGACAAGAGAAGATGAAAAAGGAGATCATACTTTTGCAAATATCTAGATGAAGTTCTGAAGATAGTGATCAAAAATGGCATTTTATAAAGTTTTTAAGTGTATGTGGATGTTTAATTAAAATCTAAAATGTTGGGATATGTTTACAACCAATCACTCTGTGGAATCTCATTGAACTTTAATCTGACAACAACAAGCTTCAGGTTTTTGCATTTGTTGGTTTTTTTTGTTTCCACCTTCGCAATTAATCAAAAAGCAATTACATTAGCCTGCTTGTGAAAGATGGATTAAGTGATTTTGACAATTTCTGTAGCTGCTTTGGCTTGCTCAGGCCCTATCCTGCTGTCTGTCGAGCACAAAAATTCATAAAGAGAAGAACATTGGGATAATTAGTTCAGAAGATGAGCAGGGGCTGTTCACGTCTGTGGCACATTTCCAGAACCAACCAACCCCCCCGTACTGTTCCAGCCACCATGTATTAAAGCAAACGTCTATTTAATCACAGTGCACCACATACCCTCCATGCCTTATTAGACTATAAATGTGCTAAATGAAGGCCCTGTGCCTAATTAGGAAAGACTTCAGTTCACTTACTATTGCATACTGTTTTCCCCCTACCTTCCATTCCTGCCTATTTCGCTCCACTGCTCTCACAGAAGCTTTCTCCACAGTAGGAGGCAGTACTGAATCCCCCCCAGTCTTAAGAAGTCAACTCGCCCCCAACTTAGATGTTAAGGGGATTGTGCCCGAGGCAAATCTCATTCCAGCCATTTCAGCCATTTTCTGTGTGAGGAATGCAGGTGGCCTCGATGTGAGAGCTGGAAAGGGGACTAGTCATGCAGAGAAGAGTCCTCAGACTCAGCAGATGGACGATCGGTGGTGGGGGTGTAATATCGAAACTCAAAGAACTAACTTGTGAAGCTTCTGAAAGAGTTTCAAATGGGTCAGAAGGTATCAGCCTACATGGGGCTTTGGAATAAATAATGGAGAGAGAAAGACTTGGGAAAGCCAACTAACCAGGCACAACTAATGGGAGAGTCACCATATAGCACATGTGTGAATTAGTTAATAGCCTCAGCACTTGAAGGTAATAGGTGCTGTCTGTGAGCCAGAGAACCTGAGATCTTGTCAAGGTCCCAATGGTGATATTAAGGTGAAGGACAGCGTTAGAGATACAAATCGCTGCTGGGGAACTGCCATGTCCACCTCACCAGTCATTTATTTATATAAGCCTCTTGGTTCACTGAAAAGGTTGGTAATTACCATTAGCAATTACCACTGAGCAAGTACAGACACCGCTGTAGCTGTGACTGGAGGTACTAGATGTGAATGGGAAGCAAGAGCAGGGTCTCTGAAATACACCCAAGGGCACAATTTGAAATCTCTGATGCAGCATCAGTTGTTTAAATCGCATCTTTCCAAACAGCTCTGACTCAGTAGCACTGTACAACCTTTGCTGTGGCAGGCAGGAGTGCTTTTCATGTGGCACAAAAAGTCTCCTTAAGATTGGTGTTATTATTATCTGCTGGGGATAAAGACTCCTCTGAATAAGGGGAGGAGGACTATGACATGCACAGCAAGGGGAGAGGTGAGCGCACAAAGAAGTGAAAACAATGCTTAGTGAGAAAGAGAATTATAGGGAGTAATGTCTCTGGCAAAGCAAATGCATTATGTAGCTGAGGTAAAATAGAACATTATTTGCAAGGAGAGGCTGCACATTAGCAGCAGGTTTTCTGGTACTGTTGTTGCAGGAACGTCAGAGGCAGTGTAGTGCAGATGACTGGACAGCCCTGTGCCCATGTCTTCAAAGGACAGGCAGGGAGGTGGACACTATATTGCTCAGTAAAAGCACAGACACCCTAGAACGACAGCAATGAGGCAAAAACTACTGCCTCTGAGGCAGAGGCAATAATTACACACATATACACAAGCACTGTGTCACATTACAGAACACACTGCTTATTTGTTTTCAGCTGCAGTACACTAGTGTTTAAAGGTGAAAGAGACAATTATTTATTTATTTATGCCTTTATGTATTGTGCCGTAACAGTGTGTTAGTAAGTTGTATAAGCTGTGCCAATCATTTTAATTCAATTCAGCTTTATTGTATAGAGCCACTTCACAACAATGTCCTCTCAGGGCACTTTATTTGAGACAATTCATAATACATAGATAAGGGAAACTAAAAACTAACTACCAAGTATTCATAAAGACAAGGTCTGGTAAAAAGATCTTAAGCTTGTTCATAGAGAGGGTGTCTGCCTCCCAAACCCACAATGGAAACTCTCCCAATGTTCTCCTTGAGACTCTGGGAATCACAAGTAAACCTGCAGTCTGAGAGCAAACTGCTCTGTTTGAAACATATGGAACAATGAGATCTGTGATATACAATAGTGCTTAGTCATGGAGAAAAAATTTAAACTCTGTCCTAATTTTAACAGGAAGTCAATAATGAGAAACCAAAACTGGAAAAATATGATCTCTTCTGCTAGTTCTCATCAGAACCCTCGCTGCGGCATCTTGGATCAGCTGGAGACTTTTCAGGGCATAATTGGGACAGCCCATAAATAAGGAATTGCAGTAATCTAATCATGAACTAATTTTAAAAAATAATGATTTTTCTGCATCACTCTGAGACAAGATGTCCCTAATTTTTGCAATATTACACTGATGGTAGAAGCCTGTTTTGAATGTGAGCCAAAGGATAAATCCTGGTCAAGAATAATTCCAAGGTTCCCACTGTAGCACTGGAAGCCAAATTAATGCCATTCAGATTAATTACACAGCTAGACAATTTTGTCCTAAATTATCATGGCCCAAAGACAATGACCTTACAAAAATACAGGTGCAAAACTTTCTGTTTTGTGTTTTTCCACATTAACTTGGCCCACCTTAACTGCCTGAAAATCCCAGTTCTTCCTGGATTCCCAATCTACCAAAATAAAATTAAAAAATAAACATGGCATTATATTACTGTTCTTTTGATCTGTGTTTAAGCATGATATGCTTTTTATTTGTGGCCAGGGGTGTTAATTCTTTTCAGTCATAGCTCAAGAGACAAATGCCTCTTTCATTGGTTTGCATTTATTGTTTGGTCAATGGGAAGACTTTGTTTAGCCATATGGCACCATGGTATGGGACTGCATGGCTATGTCTGAGCGGTGAAACAGTCACTGTGATGATTGGTGATTTGACTACTGTAAAACTAACAGCATTGCTCTAGCAAAAGAAAGAAGGTATATCTGTTGAAGAAAAAATATGTGTTATCCAAAGTAGCAAAGAGTGTTTGATTTTTAACAGACTGACTGAAGTCAAAGTATGACAGTATTTTTTTATCAAAAAATTACTGAAGTATATGTAACTTTTTGCTGATCTATCTATGCATCACTAAATCATGGGATGGTTTGATGTAGGGGGAACAAATAGTAGCTCTTTTTTTATCATGTAGCTAAACTTCTTTTAGCTTTAGAATTTTAAGTTAAAATTACGTTATGAGAAATTAATGGAGAAAGGAGAATTAATCAACTTTTGTGAAGTTTTTAGCAATCAGCAGCAATAGCCTGGAGACTGGAGACTACCCTCAACAACTACAATCGCTACTACTGCACTTGCTTCACATTCTGTATTTTTTACACCACGCTGTACTGTTGGAAGAACACCATTCATCGTTATGGCAACAGGAAAAACACAACTATTGCTATTAAAGCATCCTAAAATTTCACGAGGGTTTTTCTTACAGTCCTAATTCACCCAAGTATCAAAAAGAAAAGGACAGTAATTAACTAAGCTGCTCAGTTAAATATTTGGAAACTCAAACACACATTTACACAAAGACGACAGCACATACGACTGCAGACAGTGGTGATTGAGAGCTCAGACCTCAACACTTACTTGGCTCTCATCCTCTTAGAGCAGTTGTTCAGCTGGTCAAATACCTGTTAGCATTTTTCTCTCCAGTGCAGTACCATGCCATGTAATTATCTTTTGCCTGGATAATCAGTGGTGCTAAAAGGTGATGGATGGTGAGGGAACACATTGCAATAAAAATGCAGGAAGTCCTGATAAGCTAAAGCCATCCTCAGCTAGCCGTTTTACATCTGTGATGTATTTGAATAATTTCACATCAAAACATGGAACAATTAGAGGATTCAGCGAGGTTCCTCATATTAAAATATACAAGTGTGTCATAAATTTTCTAGTAAATATATCTTATATAATGACAATAGATTACTGTTTGTATAAAATGGTAACTGCCTCTATTTTTGTGTGAATGTGTGTGTTACAGACTATAGGAATAAAAAACTTAATACATACTGTAAATGATAGGCTTTAAAATAGTGCTTTCAGAGGGTACAATTTAATCATTTTTGCATCATCTGATTTGTGTGAAAAGTGGTATGCATTTTGCATTTAAAGCATTTAGCTGACGCTCACATTCTTAGTGGCCTGCGGTGAGTGAACAGGCAGGGGTTTGGAGGCTTGTTCAAGGACACTTTGACAGAATACATGGTTGTTTGCTGAGGAGATTGTCTGTTGGAGTGATGAAAATCTGTGACCTTTTAGTCGCAGAGCTGTTTCTGATACTGAGTTGTAAAAGTCATGAATGGCATTAAGAAGATTCACTTTATACTTTGTTCTCCCCTCCATTTGAATGTCAAGACAGTCACACAGGATGACATCTATTTAAAAGTTTTATTTGCAAGAATGGAATGTAAAAATAGAAAAATAGCATAATAATATTTTTAAATGTAACTGATTTGTTGTAATGCTGCTTTGCATTTGATTTAAAATTGGCTGAATTTTCAGAAAAGAGTACAAAATAGAACTATACTTTCATGAAGTCACAATTGTCAGCAGAATATGTTTATGTCTTGTTTTTTTTAATACTTTATATGAAATGATGGCAATTCAACCAATGCAGTTGGTTTGCATGCCGTTCTGTGAAATGCTAACAGCACTGTTGGAAATTATGTGGTGTGTAGGTTGAATGCCAGCTGGTTAAAAGTTAACTTGAGCATAATGATCATAATCAACGTCATTGTGAGGAGGCTGAAAAATAAATGAAAATGAATGAAAAAACATTGAATATATCAAAGGCAGCATCCTCACTAGGCAGTCTATTGTTTTAACACTTAATCTTACTTCAATGTGAAGCATTTCTTTATTCTTTTGCTTTTGCTTCTTTCATGCCAGGGGCAAAATTAAAGAACCAGCAACATCACTGGTATAACTGCAGGCTAAAAGTAATAGCAAGTATATGTGTGTTTGCAAAAAAAAAACAATATCTTGATATGTATGTAAGCACTAGGAACTCATTTATCTATCCATCCATGTTGAAGGAGCGGCTTATACCCTGCATAGAAATATTTCATATGTTTTACAGCATTTTGTGTAGCGATACTTATGTTAAAAGGGCTTTATGAATAACTTGATTTGATTTAATAACAAGACAAGTACCGGGTGTAAAAGATTCAAATATGTGAATCTAAACCTTGATAACAATGACACACAAATCCTTTCATCTAATGCAGATAATCTGATCAGTGGCCATTTTTTGTGATTAAAAATGAGCTGCTACTAATCTTATGGAGTCAAACACTTCTGTATCAACATCAGAGGGAAAACATCACTTTGACAGCATCATTACTACATTAGCAGTGCATTGTGAGCAAAGTTTCCATGCCATTTTAATTAACTGGTTTTTGCACCTCAAGCACCTGATACACCTCAGAAAGCAAAGGCAGTTTACTACAACTAAAACCACTCTCTTCAGCTCCAGAAATCTCAAAAATGACCTTAGAGAACGCTAACTAAACATTTAGTTTTTACGTATTCTTTACTGTTGTTTTGGAATTTGGTTAGTTTTATGTCTGCAAGGTCTGTTAGGTTTAGATATTTAGATACTTTTTGCTCAAAAAGAGCA